>JAZGTK010017650.1:0-12187 GCA_036877625.1 Ambastaia sidthimunki
AATGAACTCACTACATGTGTCATTCCAAATGCTACTTTCTTCCATGAAACACAAATGTTTGTATAAAATGTTTGAATTATGAATAAATAATTCAGACTAGTTTGTGATGACACTGAACCTAATTAGACATCATTTCTGTTTACATTTTTAGTGAATGATGGCTTAAAATATCACCCACCTCTATCAATTTAGAAGTCTTGAAATATAGTGTACGACCACTACATAGACCATTTTTATAATGTGTTTATGGTGCTTTGGCGTCATTTTGAACTAGATCGTATTCATTGTAATTGTATGGCAATAGTGTGACTATGATGAATTTTCTCTTTGACTAACACAACTGGTGCTTTTCTTTTGGATGGTCTGGGTATGCGCTTCACTTAAAAAGTTTCCAAGCAGCTGACATTAATTGGCAGGTAATTGCAGGTGAGCTATGAGGTAACTGCCACACAGGTTACAACAGGAACACCTGAGCGGGATCCGCAAAGAAGGTGTAACATAATTTGTTCTGTACGTTTTGTGACAATATGTATACGGTATGTACTCTAGCTGTCATAACAGAACATAAAGCCAATGCATTATATGTCAACAGTGAGAGAACAGAAAGTATTAACACAATCAGGACACATACGTTATCAACAGCTGCTATCTGGCTTGACAGCTAGGCCTTGTCAGGACAGATAGGTAACATTTCCTCATTTGACACTTTGACAGTTGCGGACACACTCATGTAATGCACATAATATACATGACAATGTGTTGGACAGTTACCAAGCACTCTGTGTACTTTTGTTCTATAGGTCATACAACAATAGCTGAACCATGACATCATGACTTCATATACATCTAAACTGAGCTCTTATTGGCAGTTTTGGTATAAGGTTTTGAAAGGACACAGGGTAAATAACTATCAAATCTATCACATTTTTGTCTGTTAACAGACATACACTAATACAGGTAAATCGAGGCCTGCGCCTTGGTCCCAGATTTAACAGATAAGAATAGACATTCAGTCCACCCACTTGAATTCTTTTAATTAAAAACTTTTTCCCTTTTATCTTGAAGCCAACACCTGTGGTACAGCTTAAAGAATTTCTTCCCAGGCTGTAACTCATTGTGTTCCCAGCCTTTCCGACTGGTTTGTTCTCATGACTTCGCTGATTCCCTCAGGGTTTGTTTGGTTTGCCAGTGGTTCTCAGGGGGCTCTGAGTAGTGAAGTGTGGAGGGTGGGACAAAAATGATTAGGACAGACTGTGTGTGTCAATGTTGGAGGTAAGGAAATAATCTAGTCAGGCAACCGAGACCTTGAGGGTCTCTGTTGCTCCTTCTTTCTCTGATCCTTGTAATTCACACATACTGTCACACGACTCTGAGTCATTGACTTGGCTTTCTGCTTGGGCAGTGAAGCATTCCTTTACCCTTCAGCTTTGTAAGTTGCTGTACACATTGGGGAGGTGCATAACGGCATATTCTCTAAACCGGCCTGAATATAGAGGTTCCTTAAGACTGATTAGTTGACTTGTTTATCAAGCAGCCTACTGACTAATCAACTACTTGATCTTTAGAATGCTCTGTATAATTGGATTGGTTTTAAGTTCAACTAATACCTCCCGGACAAGTTCTTAGGGCAGTTATGTTTTTGCATTTAAAATGAGCCAGAGGAAATGCACCAGAATGCATAAATCTTGAGATGAGTTTTTATAACATAGACTATTTTTAACTTGACACACCATGTTAAAACACACTTTAAAAAATGTGTGAGATGCAACTCTTTTAAAGAGTTTTTGAAAGGGATTTCACCATGCAAATTGTCTAACAGCTAAGCACAGCCAGTGCTCATTAAAGGACTAAAATGATCAAAACATAAAAGAAAAAAATCTGATTAACCTGATTCCACACAATCAGATTTCACCAGATTAAATCTGATTTCACTAATTGACTTGTTAAACAATTGTGCATTGTTAAACAAGTCTGTGGTCGTGATCTCTCATTTAAAATATTATTTTAATGTTACAATATTTTGGGACAAAATACTGTTTTTTAAATAATCTTGTGATTAGTCATAGTATCCACTTCATACTTCATTCAGAGCCTGGCTCTGTGTCCATGGCCATTACAAAATGTATTATGTTTACATGCTAATAGCTCTCTTTTAATGCCTCTACAAGTTGCAATCAAACAGGCTAATGAGGGCCATCAGCAGAGCCAACATTCAGTGGTACAAACATGCCTCCACAGGACTTTCCCTGTTTGCTTGTCTAAAAAGTCATAAAACTGTAGGTGCTCTTGTGTGATTTGGCAGAGCCTTTAGGTATGCAGTAAACAAGACGATCTGGCCTCTAGGTTGATTCTCTCACCTAATTAGCACTGACATATCAATGTTTGAAAAATAGAGAGATTTCATTCTAAAGAAGCTCAACATGCTTTTAATTGGCTAGTTGACACATTCACCTGGCAATGCCTAAATACTTAATACTTAAATACTGCTAAAATTTTCTAAAAATGTATGTTCTAAACATTGAAAAAGCAGGTCTAAAGCATTGCTGGTTGAAGAACTATCAATGTATCAAAAGGGGTATTTTATGTGCTCAGAAAAGAAAGAAAAGCCTGTTAACCATAATTCTGTCAACCAAATAGCCAAAACAGCCAAGAGTCTATCAAAATATATCTTTAATTTTACATATGCAAAGTGTCTTAAAACAGACTAAAGACAGATGTTTCAGCTCATGCTTCCTAAAGATAAAAAAAAGGTGTGCAGACAATTTTGGCTATTTAGTCGACTATTGTTTATTTAATGCTTACTACACAGCGCTCTGGAATAAATATTCTGATTGGTTAGCATCAGCATCGGGCAACCAATTATTTCAAATAATGACTATTGACTATCAATCTGTATAAATGACTGTTATGCATGACAACATTAGGGTTAGGGTTATTGTTAGCGCTCTGCTACTGCTAAAATAAACTGGGTTAGTATTTTACATCTTTGTCTGCTTACCATTACAGCTACATTGTGGCTAAATATTGATGGGTTTTTGAGTAATTTGTCAATTCTAAACACTTTGATATTAGATATTACCATTTTACCATGTTTGTTGTAGACATAGTGCATTAATATACATTTCTGTATGGTCACATATGTGCACATATCTTTTTTTACAATTTCTTTAAACAGAACACCAAAATGTCAACTATTCTTTTTATAAAGAAGTATCTGACCTGACTAATACAGCCCATTTAAAGCATTAAAGGAGGAAACAGTTGATTCTAAATAAAGGGACATGTCCACCCGCTTCTACGAAGACACAAGCAAGGTTGTTATTGTATCTACAGGGCAGACGTGTACTTAGGGCCAACATATCAGAGACAGAGGCAGCGTCTCTTTGCCTCTCCCCCCATCATTTGCATACATTTCCATCCTTCTGCAAATGGCGCTCCAACATGCCATATGTGCAGACCGTTTAAGAGAGACCTAGAGGCTCTGCGAATGGGAGACATGTGTATGGATTTGATAAGGGTAATATATGTGTGTATAAATAGATTTACATGGAACAGTTGAATTAGAAGTGGGATCAATCATTGTTGAAGGCTTATGGGTGGCTAAAGAGATGGAGGGGGAGGAAAGGCTGTGGAGGAGAGACAGGGGAGATGGAGGAGGAGGAGATGAAGAGGAGAGAGGTGTTCAGTATGCATCAGTGCACCCGCGTCCCTCCTCAATGGTCCGTTCATATAGAGATGGGGACCCTTGGGGGCAAGGGAGTCGCTTAACTGTCAGTTGTCTGACATGCTTGTTTCACTTGTGATTTAGTGATGTACACAGAAGTGTGTTTGATTTTATAGGGATACTTAATGACTTTATACATGTAAACCCCTTTATTTCCATTTCTCTCTATTTTATTTTGTCTCTCCTCTTTTGGCAGTAGCTCTACAAAATGCATTTACTAGGATTGGTTAACCACATAGTTGTAGAGGTTGAATTCAGACTTTAATCAAAAAATATATGAGCTGTTTTCTCAATTTTCTATGAGGTTTGCAATTTTTGCAACCATGTTACTACAGTTGACAGATCCAATTTAGATCTATTAATATTTATCAAATTTCACTAAATGAAGCAATCACAGTAATGGCTAACATTTGGATCCAAATGCAGGTCTGTAGTGTTTGATAAAGATACATTTCCCTAAATTATAATAAAAAAGTATAGTCTCAGTATTTGTGCAGTATTTAACAATGCAACACAATTATTTGCTTGCTTTTCTGCCATTACTTCTTTAACCCTTTTGTGAAAATAATAATTTGGAACAACTAAGATGAGTATATAAGAACAAAACTTTCTTTTTTAAGTGAACTGTTTCTTTAAATATGTAAAATAAATGTAAAATTAAAAAGGCATTATGTAACTCAGTTAGAATATAACACTTGAATTGGCTCTGCTGAGTTCACTCACAAAGCTGTGCAGGAAAAAATGTCAGATGTAATCTGTTTTCTCGTGTAGTTTACATTCATAAGGATAAGCTTAATGTGGAACAAGCTGTGTGTGGCTGTGTAGAGCACACAAATACATCATACATGCACATTCCAGATGAATTAGATTTACTGCGGGCTCTTAAATTTAGAGACGTGTGCAGACATTTGCATATGATTTATGTCAGTCATGGCTGTTTGCAGATAAAAGAGACATTTTAATGCATTTGTATAATGCATGGTCCTGACTGAGAAAAATGAACTGGTTCCAAACACATTCATACACGGTCTTTTCTTTGAATGATTTTTACACTGGGATTATGCTTGATAATGTTATTCATATTTAGTGGTGCTTGCAAAGTAAAGCATCACTATTACAGTCTTGCATATTCAAAACTTCGGTACGTAACTCATCCCACAAGGTTTGTTGTAGACTCATGAATGAGGGGTCAAATTGACGAGCTTATTGAAGAGAGGTGTGCTATGACTTTTATAAGTGATCAGGTGTATGATGTTTTTAGGGCGTATGAAAAATTGGGCGAAAAATTCCATACACTTCACATTGAGCTGAGTTTGTTACGTTATAGCTTTGCATCAAAATGTCATAGAGACTTGTCGGTGGGCTCATATCGCTTAGATTAGCAAGCAGAAACAAATGGTGACATTTAAACTCATAGCCAAGCCCTAGCAACCAGTTTCAGTACCCTAGCAACCACCCCATTGACTTCAATTTATAAAGGTGAGAGGCATAAGACCATCATAGAGACAAGTGTGTGGCCTCTTTTGATTCAGACTGTGAAGTAGTCTTTAATTATCACCATTAAAACTGCCCAGCCATGCTCTAGTAACCATTTACAGCACCCTAGCAACCAACATGAATTAGCTATACCAAAACATCATAGAGACATGGACGTTAGAGATTTAAAATGTGCCCACAAACCTGTTTTTGAGATGTGTCACTGTAATTGTGAAGTTATTATATAAAAAATTGGTCCGTCTGTGACCAATATTGAGATCTTTGTTCTTAAATGAAAATAAATGAATGACACCACAAACACAATTCAAGCAGAATGTAAATTATGAAGTAATCTGTCCCTCAAAAAACACAAGGATCATTAATAAAAGGTTTAAATGAGTTTTTATGAGATGTTATGACCAATGAGATGTTGCTTTCGAAATTTGTTTAGGCTTTTTTACCACTGTAATAATGAAAATGAGTTTTGTTCTATTACAGTAATAAAATCTGCATCACGTGCTTAGTTATCATAAAATGTTTGCATGATTGAATGAAAAATTTAAGCAAACTAGATTTTTTTGTTTTTCTAAATTTGACTTTAAACGGAATCATGATATTAATTGTTAGCATGAGATTCACCCACCGAAGCACAGACCACTTACATATTCATCCTGTGTCACTTACACTGTTATTGTTAATCTATCAATGGAACCTTTTAGCACTCTCTCTGTCTCTCTCTCTTTCTGTCTCTGTACGAGGTGAAGGATTTGGAGGCTGGGATCAGAACTGTCAATTTGATCGTCTGTTTCTGAAAAAGAGTGAGATAGTCAAGCTTCATTCTTAAATCTCATGTTAAATATGAATACAGCCACTTAACTAAGGACATGTACAAGGTTTTTATTTTATGCTGTGCATGTCTATATGAGTCTATACACTGCATATGTCTGTAACAACATAAGCAAAGTGGGGCATGTGATAAAAAAGAATCCATTGTGTGTGTGTTGAGATAAGGGTTGTTGGAGCTCTTGAGGTGGATAAGATACAGTATTTTGCTGTTGTTTAATTAATTAGACTAATCAATTAACAGCAAATAAATCATGATGAAGTATCCCTTATTTTTCTACAATGAATGTGGTAACCTTAATTATGATAATAATTTTAAATGATCTTTAGAATAACAATAAAAGCTGCATTTTTAAAGCTGTATTAGACTGGCTCTTTATAATATAAATAATCACTATACAAGTTCTAAATCAAAATAAAAGAACAACATTTTGACATTCTGTGTTTGTTTCTATGATTTCTGTCATTTTTTCTCTCTCTCTGTTTCTCTGTGTGTGTGTGTGTGTGTGTGTGTGTGTGTGTAGAAGTGTGAAAGTTGCAACTGTAGTCATTTCACCAAAGGCAGGAATAGACAGAGACAGAGCAATAGAGACAGAGCAGAAAGAGAGGCAGAGAGAGAGAGAGAGAGAGAAAGAGAGATGTTGTTGGTGACTCCAGGGCTAGAAGCCTAAATGCACCACACAGCATTAACATCTGAGTGAACCATCTGACCCCATACTCATGAACTCATGCACTGGAAAATACATTCCACTGCTTTCTATTTACCTGACACATTTCATGTTTCTCTCTATGACAACATGCTAATGTAACTTCTGTACAAAGCAGAGCAGGGCTTAACTGTCTATGCTAAATAAAGAGCCATATTTCCCAGAATGAATGGCTCTATGTGTGTTTCTGAGGGGGTGTAGATGTGAGAGTAGTGCCAGGGATCATAAAGTCAGATTTGGCTGTCTATTCCTGGTCTTTTTACTGTAATTTATATAGTAAAATTATATAGTAAAATATATAAATTAATTGTAAAAGTATCACATATTTTATTACATTATTTAATATATGCAATTTAAATATTTTAACATGTGAGCCGTGCTGGTAAAATGTGTCAGAATTACCAGCTACAGGAAAACAAGTGAAGTTCATTAAAGTTCATTAAGCACATTACACATTAAACAACTAAAATTATCTTTAATTGTACATTTTCGGTGATGTGTATCTTCCTAAATCTTTCATTTGTTTTAATAATCTATTTAATCAATTTTTTTCTGGTCTCTTCTTGACATCTGGTGCTTCAGACTGGTGTAGCTCATTCATTTCAACACATCACATATCACATTAAAGGTTTTTCACTTTTAAGAATTTTCTTTAAATGTTCTCATTGTAACTCACTTTATATGTAATAAATAAAACATAGACTATTAGCAGTCATTTTTTATTTCTTTTTTATTTTTAATTACAGTAATAAGAATTTGAATCCTAATAACCTCCTTCATTTAACATGCAAATATAAATTCCTATGTCTCACTTTTGATATGGAGGTTTCATTAGATTCACCCATATAGTAGCCATGACTCACAAACAATCCCTTGGGCAGAACATGCCCATCTCCTGTGTCAACTCACTGTCCCTCTCTCTCTCTCTCTTTCTGACACCCTCCTTTAAGTGCTTTATATAAAGCTGAGAGTGTGCAGAAGAGGAGAGAGAGGGGTGTGTTCTGCTGATGAGAGACAGACTGCAATCTGAACCTCTGTGAAGCTCTACGGCAGCTCTGGCTCCTGTCAGCCCCTCCTGACTGAGAGCATCTGAGGTTCCTCTCACCTCTGGGGGATTATTTTCAAATGAAAGCATCAGTTATGCAGGACGTCAACACAAGCTCTCAGCACTCGTACAGTGAAATGCACCTCATTCATCCATAATAACCTGAAGTGCAAAGATGGTCATCATTCAGAGCAAGCAGTTAATGACACTGTATATATACAGTATATATATATATATGACATTCACAAAGTTCTACTCTTCCCTGCATTTATTAAATATTCAATAAAGCACATCAATAATTTTATTAACACATTTTATATTTAAGGTGATTTTTTTTTTAAAGAAAAATAGTTTTAAACTATGTATGTGTCGTTTGTGGTTTGATTCCACTGATTATATGAAAACTGGTCTGTGGGCAATGTTAGCTTAGTTTGGGGCAGGTGATTTTGTTTTGTTGACAGATGGGGTGAAACAAACATTTATTTTTAAAAATTTTCATTCTACTAGTGGGGCAGAAATTATGCACTCCAACTTTAAATTCTATTTTCAGAATTTCAAAGATTTGGAGAAAAGGGGCAGTAGTTGGAGAATTGAGATTGGAAAATAACAGTTGGACTATAACAACAAATTTTGGCATTCCTGCCTGGCTCAAAAACACACAAAATGTTTTTTTTATTTATTTTTTATTTATTTTTTCCTAAGGAGAGAGAAAGGAAACACAAAAAAGTCTTGCCATTGATTTAGCAGTAAAAAAGAAGAGATTGAAGGAAGAGATGTTTAGTGCCAGGATACCGTTGAGATGCTGCTGTGATTGACAGCTCAGTGTGTGAGCTTGGCGGGGCTGCAGAATTCTGCTTCTTCACTGTAGTCTGCAAAGCTGCTCTGAGCACACAGTGTCAATTAGAACACAACCACAGTCATAGACCTCTTCAACTCGTCCAAAATCCTCTTTCCAATCCCCATTTAGGATATTTATTTTGCCTTTGTATTTTTTATCTCCTTTCATCTGTAATTCATTCTGTTGTATATTCTTCATCTAAAATGTATTTCCGTCATGCTTCTCTATTTGAATTAAATAATAAGCAGTGGGTGGTTGTAACAAGCAGAGAGTTACTTTCTTTCATTAGAAGTTATATTATAATCTGACAACCAGTTATAAAGGCTTCACCCCTGCAGCAGAGAATGAAGCGATTCTTGTTCTGATAACTGCGTAATTATAATGAGAAGTTGAATTGAAAATGAACATGAATATCAACATGAATATATGTGGTATGTCCCCTTTTGCTTAAATGACAACATACACTTGAGTTGGCATTAACTGTACAAGTTTAAGCAGAACCTGATTGTTCATGTTATCCCATCATGATTTCAGGAAGAACATTTTCTTCCTCAGAAGTAAATCTAACCTTTTGTGCGAAGGAGTACGTGACAGATTTGTGTTAGATTACATTACATTTACGTTACATAGTGACCTAGAAATAGTGTATAGTTATAGTGTACACATGCAATATATATATACATAATATTTGTTATATGGCTTTATGGAGTTTCAAAAAAGCTGGTAGATAATTTCACAGAAATTTAATAAATTTTTCTAGACAGTGAATAAACATTATAAATCTTATATATTTAAAAAAATGAATATTTTATTTAAATACTTCTTTACAGCAAAGATTCCAGAGTGACATTTAGCAGAAGAGCCAATCAGCCGGTGTGAAGTTACTGCACCAGTGGTTTAACTCTGAACACCTTGTGCTCCACGGTGAGGCGTGTCTGAAATCAGAGGATGCCATAAACACCTTTGCTGTTGACATCAGCAACACAGCATGTCTGAACATGATCTGCCTCACGCTACACAAACATAAACATAGGCAGAGACCAAAACACCCCACCCAGCACAGGGGCCTCATTATCACATGCCTGTTTAGGCACAATAATACTGCATTTAACTCAAAAACAAGCGTTTGAGTTCCCACAACTGCTAGAACTGAGACTGGTGTATTCTTACGCTGTGGGGTGGCCAGACCCTCACTGTATTATTAACCAATTATATTATCTATTTAGAGCAACTGCACTGTAGTATGTTTACACAGCCTTTTTACTGTAATGCCACCCAGAGGCGACTAGCATGAGGTACTTTTGTTTTTAAAAGCGTAGGAGCACAATTGGCTAGTCCACCTGCTTTTCTAAAATGCAAAAAAAAATTTTAGAACATAAGCGTAAATTTATTTAAAGCATGGCAATAATAAATTGTAGAATTGCTTTCCTCTCATTTACATTATAGTCAGATTTCTGATTGGTTGAAATTCAAATCTCAAACCCACTGTAGCACCACCAGATCTACACTTTCAAATGAGAGAAATCTAAAAAAAATAAGCATAAAGGACGCAAATAAAAATAAGTGTAGGAAAGGGCTAAACTGTCCCTATAACATCACTGTCTGTCTCCATCAGTACTATTCTTTCACTACAGATACAAGTGCTTGTAAAGCGGTTTAAAAATGATCCTGGCACAAGCTAAAGCTGATAGTGGCCAAAACTATTAGATGGTTGAGCTAGAACGTAGCATTAGCCAAGTGAAAATGCCAACGGCTCTGAGAAAGTGACTCACTCATTTTATTGTCAGTTATTCACCCTGTAGAACTCGAAGCCAGCCAAAGTCACCTCTCTAGGTGCAGAGAGCAATTTTTCTCTACATCTGAGACAGGCCAGTAAGCTTTGCACATCCGTAACACACTCCTGTGTGAAATGGAGGCACCAGTCCAGCCAGTCCAAAGTCATTACTGCTACTTCATCCATCTTTTCACACTGAAGGCATATTCGTCAGTCTCTGAGGGAGACAAGTGAGCCTCTTGCCATGCAAGCTCTCATGGGCTGATTTATTGGTTCAGAACATAAACTTCCTGTTCGGCTAGTGATCAGTCATGTAATGGGCAGTTGTTCACCATCTTTGTTGAGGTGTTTTAGAGCGATGATGAGAGACAGACTCTCAGATAAGGTTGATTGAGTCTGTCAGCTTTGTGCTATGATGGATAAAACACTCTGTTCTGTACAGCTGACCTCTGAACTACACAGGTCAAAGCTGTGTAATAGCCACACAAACAAATGCACATACACATGCAATTTCAGTGCCATAAAATTATGAAGTTAATGTGCACACTAAAATCTCTTACAAAGTGATGTGGTAGTGCTGTGGTACAGTGATGGGGTTATGAAGTATTACTTTCCATATTTTTACTGTGGTAAAAATAAAACAATTAAAAACACACATACAAAACACATTTGTTTTTTTAATTATGGGGAATTTAAATATTAAACAATTTTGTCACATTCACACTCAGAAAATTCTTAAAAATTATCATTAAATTATTGATATATAAAATGCTAAAAATAAAAAGAAGAAAAATATTAATAAAAACCTATTCCTTACACTAAATTTACTAATAAATTACAAAAAATCTCAAACAGATTTTAAAGAATGGCAAAACATGTTCTGAACTTTATCTCCTCAACATTTTGCTATGATAGTTTTACTAAGTAACTGCTTCTGTCCATGTAAATATGTGGTCTGAACACTGGTCTGAAAGGCACAGGATGCTGAGAAGATAAATCCAACAACCTGCTCTCTGTTTTCCACCTATAAGCCACTGACAGATTTACACAATGCATCTAAATTTTCCTGAATTGCACCAGAGGCACTTTACTCCCATCACCTTGACCTTTGACCCGACCCTGGAATCCACCAGCACACCAATCTTCAACCTTTCAGTTAAACACTACACCACCAAATTTCAACTAAATTCCATATTAAAGGCAAATTTGCTGTTACAGCATTAAAATGAACCTCCATCAAAATATTACATTTGAATGCCGTAAGCATATTTCAGTCATGTGCAGTAAAGTACACAGAACAAAAAGAATATAAATAGTGCTGTGTGGGCCAAAGCACATGTGTGCAAAATGCACAACAAAACCTGATTTCTTGCCATTGCAGATAAAAAAAAAGGTCTGGATATGTGTTGGTCAGCTGTAAAGTGTTTGATTAAAAGGTGTTTGTCTAATCTCATATCTACCCTGAGGCTTCTCTGCAGACATTGAGGGACAGTTGGAAGAGTGTTGAGCCAGCATGCATTTGAGTTGTGTAAGCACATTTACTGATGCGCCCCCCCCCTCCACTGGCATTCAATTCCCAGGTGGCTCGTTCACCAGTATGCCCCCTCTTTACGAAGTGTGAAGCATGTTGCCCACGGTTCAAGGGGAAGAACAAATTATGGGATGAAGCGTACAGCGTTCATTCATCCTGTGAAAGTATTGTTTGCTGTCTGCCCATGAGACAGGCATTCTGAAGACATGCTGACACAAACATCTACTGCAGCCTTACGTGTATCAGAAA
>JAZGTK010017651.1:0-12187 GCA_036877625.1 Ambastaia sidthimunki
ATATTCTGAATCCTGACATCATCAGTAATAGTTCCCACAACAACAGCAGTGAGGTTTTCACGGCCAGCAAGCTTCATCTTACGGATCTACAGAGCCAAAATAAATCAAAATAATCATCAAAGCATGTTCACACCATGCTAGGGCTGCACAACACTGAGAAAAAAAATTTAAATGCAAATTATATTAAAACTGAACATTATGTAGCTAACATGTTTCACATTTTTTCAGGAAAAAGCATCACTAGAACTTCCGATACAAATCTGTGTTATCTGTATGAACCAAAAGTTTATTATTAAAGATTTTGATGTATTAATATCACTGTTATTGCAAACCCTTTCAATATGCATGTTGCAAATTCACCTTTGTGATTACAAAATATTGTGCAGCCTTACACCTTGCTTGTTAACAAGCAGATGAGACAAAAAAATATGTAGACAAAGAGATACAAAGATGTACAGACAGAATCCTGGTGTGCAAACTCACCAGTCGAGACAGGGCCAGAGGGGGACGGTTGGTCTTGCTCATAAATAGTCGCCTCAGAATGACCTTGTTAAAGGGAGCATTAGACCGTCGAGCCAGGAATCTGTACAGCTATAACACATTGCCAAGCAAATTACACTATTATTACACGCTTGCAATAATGATAACTATGTAAAGTGCTACAAAGAGTACAACAGAGTTCTCAGGCGAGTTTTTTTACATTGGCCCTATGAAAATACATGACTAGTTTTACCTTGACTAAAAGCCTCAGGTAAATATCCTGACTTTTAGGCTCCTTCCTGTGAACCTTACGGTCCTTGTTGTGTCTGATGTCAACTCCCTGTAAAAAAACACAAACTCGTCAATACAATACACTTCACCAATATTGCACGAACTTGAGCACTTTAGTAATCTAGCAAACAGAATTTTATAGGGTTAATTCTATTAACAATATACTGTAGCAAATTGAATAGTGAAGGCTAGCGAATGGTTTGCCATACTCATACACTAGCCGGCAGCATTTACACATTTTTAGTAGTAATGAGTCGTTCAACAGCTAGTTATACGATATCAACAGAAGGGTAGATTATATTGTTGTCTCTGTGTCAGTGGAACATTTTGCTGTTACAAATGATTCATGTAACTCATATGGCTCAAAGAGCTCAACACAGCTAAGAAACCAATGAAGGCTAGCTTAGCCAACACGAGCCTTCCGTCTGCCTAGATAACGAAACAATGACTCCGTTTTAGCCGATTTTACACAATCAAAACACTTTCACGCATATTACTTAAACATTTAAGCTTGTATCACAAAACACTCTAATGGACATTTCTGTACAGCAACACGATGTGCAATAGACTGCATTTACTTCTTATATGTACAGACATAACCGATCATAATAAACAGATTTTCCAATTTATAAGCCAACTGGGAGACTCTAATTACTGCCTGCGCAACTTTAGAGCATTTATAACTAAGGATGGATGTAGATTTTGGACACTGGTGAACGCCATGAAATGCCAAACTACCTACCATCTTCGACTCAGAATGAAAAGGGAAAAGGAAAACTCGCGAGAACAAGCAAGACGAGATTACGGAACATTTTGAGTCATGTGACTTCAAACCGCGCGCTGATTGGTCCAATCACTCCACAGGTCTCTCGCTCAAAAACCTTCAACATCCACGTAGTAATGTGCCGTGTGCTGTAGAATACTCATCAAAGCTGCTTAAAGGCAGGCCTGTCATCTAAAAACGTGCAACGCTGCGCTACGCACTACGCAGAATAAACTTCTTTTGTGAGGAAACAGCTTATCATTCGACAGCCTGTCCGCTAATCTTCAACATGTTTTACATGAAACAATACTTTTGTTAGGAGCTGTAATATTACTATTTATTAATAGTTACTGTGTAGTATTATGTGATATTGTATATTGTCTAAAGGAAACAAAGACATATCGATGCTTTGTTTTGTTTTCAGGTTTTACCAAGTAAAACAAGAGTTGAATTTTAATGAGTATTATGACTACCAAACGCCTATGATGCTGATAAAATGTATTTTAATGATTAAGAAAAGGAAAAATTCATTAGAAATATTGTACTATATTGTATACTGTTTAATAGAAATAAATGACGTGTTTGACGTGCTTACTAATATGACTGCTGCGTAGTGGTGATGACAGTCGTGATATAAAACTGATTACATGTTAGAGTGAACTCGAAAAGGGTGACTAATACTACTGCTACGTACAATGAACATGTTTTATAACTAGCAGATTAAAATATATTCTTAAATTGTAACATGAAACTGCAACGTAAACTTTAGCTAACTGTCGTAAAATTCTTGGCGCCCGCCACTGATGTCATTGCAGTTATGGATTGGTTGATGTTCCTCGCGTGATCATTAACCGCATCATGTTTTCAATGCTGAATTAGCAGAGTTTCCCTCTCCCAAAAATAATAAAATATCTTTATTAATTTCATAATTGTGCTTAACAATACATCTTTATTTTTAAGATTTATAAACTTAATATTCCCAGTTCACTGCTTCCTGTTTGCTACGTTGTACTTACTGTTGCCGTAGCGGACGATGCTTAACAGGTAAGTTCATTATTAGTCATTAACTATAATTGTTATTATTAAATTCATGCAGAATAAGACGTTACATACGGGTCTTAATACAGGTCTTTATGCAAAACATTAGTTACCATTTAAAACAATTACAGTGTTTCCCATTAATTACTAAACTACGTAGGCCCGTCATTTAGTAATTTGTCCCGCCATAGTTTCAAAACGAACCGAAAATACTTTTTACACTACTTACAATAACATACAAATCGTTAACGTTGTTTCGGCAAAGCATCTGTCATACACCGTCAGTCAGACCACCACCCCCTTCTGCTACTGCCGCCACCCTCGATTCTGCTCCCACACGCGCAGGCGAGCACAAGAAGTTACGAGCGACAAATCCAGCGATCCACAAATTCTTAATTTTCATCATTTAGTAGCCCAGTGGAAATGACTGCTTGTTAAAAATGTAATATTAAAGCGTCGCGTTGTGTTACTTTACTATATTTTATAGTTTGTTTCATGTCAAGAAAATCAGAATATATGTAGAAAACGGCTTTAATGCGCGTTCAGTTATATTAAATTACATTACATAACATTTCAGAGAGTAGAAGCGAAACGGATCTTTAAGTGCCAACACTAGCCAGAACTAAATACTACGCGATTGCATCACGAATATGCTAATTAGCGAATGACGTTATCTAGCGCCGTAGTCTTATAAAATCTTGTAGAAAACAACTATTTCAATAAAAAGTGTTTAATTATTTAATTTAAAACAACGAATAAATATATTTTTCTCTCTATTAACAAAAGGACACTGCTATTTTTTTTAATTTTACAAACTTACAAAATGTTTAATATTAAAAAAATAAAAAGCACATGTGATGACGTCAACGATTCCCTTGCCAAGGAAACAGCATCAACAAACCTTGAGAATCAAACCTTTTAATTTAGATGTTAAAGTATTAAAAAGATTATTTAAAAACAACAGTTTTTTCAATTGTAGCAGTTATGTCCTACCCAGTGTTAGGTAAGAGCATAATATTACAGACATATAGATAGAAGTTACAGGTTTGACAATCTCATTTAAATTGTTATGGATATGACATTGCTTTTTTAAAACAGAACATGTGGTATTGAAAATGAACAAAGATTATATTTTTAAGATTTATTACCAATCTTTATAAATCTTGCTTCTTACCAGTTGCAGGATCTGTGAGAAACCCAGGTAATGAAGCTGGATTCTCTCAGCAATTCATTCCTGGATCCCAGACCTACACTACAACATACTCCACACAATATGCCACTCAGCATCTTCTGTCCAGTGGTAAACCTGCCAGCTGGGCTTTATGCTCACCTGTGTTTTTTATCACATCTGGTAGAGGTTTTACTGTCTCAGGTGAGCACATGTAGTATATTTTTAAAAATGAAAATAACTCATTCTGGCTTTTGACATACTATATTAAAAAAAAATTCTCCAGGTGGATACTGCACCTCTCAAATGCAAGGACATGGAACTAAATACCTGCCCACCCTGTCAGGTACATGTATATAATACTAATGTCTTACTATGTTACATGTATGTTACATATATATATATATATATGTGTGTGTGTGTGTGTGTGTGTTTAATTTAATTTTATTATGTCTATTAGATGGAGATACACTTAAGCGTACCTCAAGAAAAAGACATGCTGGGGACCCCCTGCTTCCTGAGATGGTGCCACCAAAGAAAAAATACAAGATTGGCTTGTATTACATTACACATAGAATGTGTAATGTTTGTATATAGTTTGTATATAGTTACTTAAATAAACTTGAACATCCATAATGTATTATTTTGCCTGATTTGGTTTGAGTAGAGATATATGAAGATTGCAACAAAATCTTTATTTTATCAACCAGCATGCTTAGATAGTTGCACAAAAAATGTTACAAGACATATACATTCCTTTCCCATTATATTTAACATTCCTCTGCTGCCTAAAATGACAGTCCAGGCCAAAGAGACTTCTCCTACATAGACACTATGAGCCACTGGTGGAACCAGGGTGAAATTTACAACCTAAGATTTAAAGAAAAAATATTAGGAAATATTATGGAGCATGGACAATTAAAGGTCCGCTGTACGCTGTTTGCTAACACCTAACAAGCACTGTTTTTGACAATGCATCACATGACCAGAACCAGTTGACTTTTTGGTAATTGCTTTTTTTCCATCTGCACTTCTAGTCTTTTTAATAGTGCTGTATTGTGGCCCTTCATGTTGTGTCTATGTTGTGTCTTTATGTTTTCATTTAGAATGTTTAAATGTGGTGACCCTTGTTACATTGTTTGAAATTTTTTCAGATTAAAGTAATTTGTGTATTTAAGAGATTGTTGTTTGCTAATTATATTGTTTATGGAGCTAATTGTAGCTTTTTGGAAACTGAAACTCAAACCTCTATTTATTTTACTGTCTTACTAATTACTGAACAACTTTTGTTTTCTGACCATTTTATTGTTTGATGTAGTCTTACAGTATGTGCTACATAATGCAAGTGCTTTTGCTATACATTTAAATATCCAGTATTTCACAAAAACATTTTTTTGCTTGATCTTGTTTTATACCCAAAGCTATGCATCCATCCAGTATTATGACCTTTGAACTTGGGTTGCAGCATGGAGTGCCATGTGGGTGTGACCTTATTACTTTGACCGCAGCAGCTGGTCACCTGATGAGGACTTTACATTGGCCACATAAAAAACAACCAAAACACTTGACACAAATGACCAGCAATCTTCTGGACAGTATATCCAACTGGTTTGGAAGTACTGAAAGAATGAGAACAAATTTAAAACCATTCATCACCAGATAATCTGACTTAAAGCCCCACCCCACAGGGAATGGAGTTCCAGACCTATCACCACCTTCTCCCGTGATTTCACTATTGTCTTTGGATTCATGTGATTTGGAGATTCAAATGCTGACAGATGCTAAACGTGCTGTCCAAACACAGGACAGTCCCTTTGATTTACTGTATGGACAGCTTTGATTTACTGTATTGTTCTGACAATCAGGAAGATCTGCAGATCCATGATCCTAAATTTCAAATTGCAGAGAGAGATAGCTCACAAAGTGGCATATCAGCACTGTGTACAGAGGCACAACACATCTAAGCTCTCTGGACTCAGGATATGATATGGACAACCTTGCAGGATCCTGTGGGGGTTCTAGCACTCAGAAAGGAGGGTGATTACTTAGAAACAGGTTTGTCTGTAAGCAACCAAATGGTCTTGGATTGTATTGGTTCAAGCCAAATTCTGGACCACCAGATTTTCCCTGAGCTTGAAAATCAGCTGGACTGTCAATCCAAAAGGGTTCCATTTGACAATTACAAAAAAGTCTGGAAAGAATGCAAACAAAAACTAAGTGCAAAGTCTAGAAATCCATCTACATCTTAGGTTGCAAGAAATAAATATTAGTCATGCAGACAAATATTTTTCAGGTTGACAATAAAAACGGGAATCAAAATCTCCATGGCCCAATAATGGAGGGTTCTTGCTTTGAAGGTTTTTATGATAAAGGGGAATCTTGTTCTTACTCTAAATTTCGAGAGTAGTCACAACTTTGAGGGCGTGGCTAGATCATTCCCTGCTTCAATACATAAGACCCACCCTTCGCCAATTCCAACTCCGCCCCTAGATGATGATTAGCTGTTCAGTAACATTGTGGCAGAAGAAGACGGAAATAGCATGACTAACAATTACTGTACTGATAAATCACTGGACAGGTGACAATGACATTTATGAATTTTATTGTGTTTAAGGTTGTTTGAGAATGTCTTTAAGAAGTTCACTTTTAAAAAGTGATTTAATTTTATTAATTAATTAAGGTTTTTGTCATGTAATAAATAGATGTGATTATTGGCTATGTAAAAGGTGAATAGTTGCTAGTGTATGTGCATATTAAAGGGATAAAATAAACCACACTGATTTAAAAACCAATGATATATTAAAATCCACCCCAGTCTCATTTTATCAAGCAAAATAAAAAAAAAATCAAATAAACAACATGGTTAAAAATTCAAGTTACACAGATGCAAAAAACACAATTCTCTTCAGAAATACATCCCAGATATATCCACTCCTATACTGGATCAAAGCTGCGTTATAAAGCAGAGGTTAAGTATAACAAGGTTCCTTCATTCAAGCAGAATTTTAAATTCTGAGAAATATGACAGGGTTTTGAATTTTATTATAATCCAAATTGATTATTTTCATTATATTTAATCAAAATGAGGTCTTTTTGTGTTTGTCAGTGACAAAACACATTTTAGCAGCAATGTTGAGTAGCTTGAAAGGCAAACAGTCAAAAAACAAAGAGAAATTACAAGCTGCTATAATTTGGGTAAATGTTATAACAAATAAGTAGACTAGAAAGTCTGTTGTTCGAGGCTCAGGAGAATTTTTGGCTTCTTTGATTCTGTCTGTCTAAAAGAAGAGTTTCCTCCCTTTAAACACATTACAACTGCATAACAATATCTCATAACAGACATTTCACATACAACGTAATCTTACCATCTGCTATGAAAACCCTGCTACAGTATTTACAGGATAGACACTGTAGCTGGACTGTACAAGTAAAAACTGCCTAACATTCTGTATCATTCTTAACATTCTGTAAAATTTGAGGTTGGGTAACTGAACAGGTCTGAAACATGTTTAATACTACAATGGGACACACAATTATCAACACTGTTAAACATTTAAGGAAATGCAATCACATTACAAACTAGTGTGTGCAAGAGAGGAGCAGTGCATCAAAATGATCATCACCATACAATATCTACAAAATTAAACATTAGTGACATACAGTAAAGGAAAACCAAGAAACTTTCATTTGACATGGCCAGGAATTTGTCAATTATAAGAAAACATTTTAAAACATGTAGTAAGCAAGTGAATTACTGATTTCTCTACTTAATACCAAATATTTGCAAAAAAAAGCAGAAGTATATAATTATAGCCATTCAACAATTATTTTTCTTGTCCAAAAGTTATCTAAAATGCATCACTCGCTGTATGAAAAGAGGATCAACAAGATATCTGGGTAGGGTTGCGATTTATTTATTAAATTCCAAACCTCCTCATTGGTTTTAATCAACTACATTATTAAATTATTATGTTCCCTTGACCCCTGCCTAAACTACAGGTACTGTTGACATGCAAACAGCTATAATGTACCTTTACTCATCCATATGCTCCAGATTGTGTTCAACATAAAAGCTTTGTTCCATAAACATTTACCACATTCAAAAACAAACAAAAATGTGATGTCCTTTTGATCGAAACAATAGTTACATAATTAAAATAATTAAGGAGTGAAGTAACTCTAGCAGCCTCCAACTCTTGGGAAAAACATAAAGATATCATATGCTCATGACTTCTCACTTAATACTCATCCAACTGATGTCAATACTACCTCAAATGCATTTATAGTTGTGTTAGTTTCTGTAGTTTGCTGTACTTTGAGGCTCACTGCAGCTTATTTGCTGAAATCTTTTACTATCCAGTGTTCTTAACTAGTTGAACCATTTGTAATCTCTTTAATTTTGCCCTGTTTTCCCGAAATTAACTATACAACCACCGTGACGTTTATGTGCAGACACAAAAATCATACAAACAAAATAAATAGACTGCAAACTGGAATTTTCTTACCTGATAAAAATTACAACAAGTCAGTGGTTTAAAACTGGAGCCGGTGTGTTAAGACATAAATTAAGAAATCCTAACTACTTATCTACAGTATGTCACTAGCAACAAAAGCCTTCCTTTTATAGCTAACTAGGTAACTAAGCACAGTATCTAACAGGGTCTGCAGCACAGGTACCCTGAACTTAAGGGACTTGAACAGAATACTGCTAATCTTTGAATGGGATTAAAGCAGGTCAATTTAAAAGATCTAAGAATTGTTACTGCTAAATCTACATGAAGGTAAAACCCATCAGCTTTGGCTGCTTTTTTAGTTTTCTGCCAAAATTGTTTTACCTTTAATGTGTATTTTATTTTCTATATCTTCATTCTTTCACTATGATCTGTGATATCAGGTTATGGCTAAGATGTAAAGATAGCATGAATGTAGCATACTTGTAGCATATTCATCTAACACAAAAGCAAACTTTCTCTTTCTCACTTTTCTGTCTTTGTTTTATACAGTCATAGCTTGGTACATTAGCATCAATTCTGCCAAATCATGTCGGATCAAAAAAACATTTTACAATATTAATCTGAAGTAGTGCTATCAGTTCTAAAATTTTAAAACACAGACATTCTAAAATATTAAAGAGACTTTGCTCAATTTCTTAAAACATGAGAGTGAGAGAGAGAAACCTTCAATGGCTTGTGCTAGCACAGCTGATGAATGTTAATAATGGATCTGTTGATATGGACCATCTATGCAACACCTGACAGCCTTTCCGTCTGATTGCCATCAACAATTCTCTTTAATTCTTTAATGCTCTTAAACACATGGCTTTTTATTGATTGAGAGAGAGCTTGAGGTGGCTGTTGTAATTTTGCCACAACAAGCCTAATGCAGTATACTGCACTGATATGAGGCTATGCCAATATACAGTACTTTCAATTCCCAAAGAATTCTGGGAAATGTAGTTTGTTTGTCCCTTTCTTAAAAAAACTGCAAGTCTTACTGCATTGTTGGTTTAAATAGTACTATACGAGCACTGAATAAGACTTTCCCTTTTGCATGCTAATTCATCAGTTCACTTAAAATCAAATCACATGAACTAGTTGTTTTGTTGTCAGTGTGAGAGCATTGATGTTCTGTGTATGACTGCAAAGCTGTGTGTTTGTGTTAAACCAGTTAATCCGTCCATATTTCATGCTCTCCTTGTCTTATTCAGCATCTGTAAGGCTGTAGGGGGGCGGGGGCCCCAGTGCGTTGTCTGAGGGTGTGGGGGTACCCGGCGGGCCGCTGGACGGGGTGGGAGAAGCACCTGGATCCTCAGAATCAGAGTTCTCCTGAGAGAGGTCATCCACCAGAGCCCTGCGGCCAGAACGCATGGAGAGAGGGAGCGGAGCTCGCCTGAGAAACAGAGAACATATTGATATGTAAGTTCATACACAATATGTATTATACATAGACTGTAGCCCCAAAAAGTATTTTGGACACTGTCAAACAAAGATAACATTGATATTACATACAAAATATTAAGTGCCATCTGCAAACAAAAGATGCTAAAACTTTTACTTTTGAATGACTTCAAGATCATTTTGGTGGATGTATAAAGTCAGGTGTAGTTCATCAAATATTATCTAAAGTACAATATGCTCCTCTTACAACTGACACCAAAACTGTCACAATTGTTACGATGTCTTTATTGATAATTAATTCATTTATTATTATTTATTTATTAACTTCTATGTATGAAATGTTTTCATTTAAAGATGATCAATTTGAAAAAAAAATCAACTTGCAACTTTATGTTCTGAACAGAGATGGTGACAGAGGGGCAAAAGTTACAGATTGCTGCTTTAAAACATGTTTGTGCTACATTTTTTGGTGCAATTTTAGTGTCCAAATGCTTTTAAGGGCCACTGTATATGAACTGTAAAAAGGCAGAAACTAAAAGAGAGAAATCTCGGGCATCCATGAGTGATTGGTGAAATAGAGAAACTGTTATTCACTACAATGTCTATAAACAGGATGTAACCCACAATTCAGTTTAGATCACAGAATCTTGGATGTTAATAAATCAGATACACAGGAAAGATAAACGCTCTAATATTTCAAAGCACCTCTACACACCATCAAGAGGGGACAGTTGTCTGTCAGAAAGGGACACAGTATAAACCCTTGATAGTCTCAAACACACAGACATACACATGAAATAAACCTACTGGTCAGACTTCTGGTGTTCGGTGATGCTGAGTGGGTGTAGGAGACAAACACACACATATGGATGGACACATAATCAGGCACGTTAAATAAATCCATGAGTGGATAAAACATGCATGTACAATACAGTAAAAAATGGACTGTTCACATGCAAATGGGTTTCTGTATGCACAAATCTGATGTGTCACACCCACTAATCATATACAATATTACAGCTGTAAGCAGGTCACTGTGTGTTTACCTGAGTTGGGAGCGCAGTGTGTTGAGCTCACGGTTCATGCTCTGCATGCTGTCACTCATCTCCTCCAGTTCTCGCTGTAGTTTCCTGCGCTGGGCGTTGGAGCGAGAGTTCTCCTCCTCCACCTCCTCCAACTGCCTCTTCAGCTGACGCAGTCGCCCCATAGACTTGTCCAACTACAGAGAGATTTGAGAAACTGTGTTTAATTACAGGATCTCTGTGTAATACACCCACAATCCTTTAGTGAGACACAATGTTGCTGTTACCATAGAATCACACTACAAGCAGTCTACTTAATTACAATACGTCATTTAGAAATCACTGACAATGATTCAGATGAATTTAAGTTTATTTCCAGGTTTGAATAAGTCCAGAAGAAATCCAAGTTTAAGAAATCCACCTGCTCTCTGTACTGATCTGCGTGTCTTCTCTCGTCTTCCACCTGCATCAAAACCTCTTTCAGTTTCTTCTCTGTTTTTCTCACCAGTTTATTGGCAGCAGTTCTTTCCCTTCGGTGGGACATAGAAAAGAGTAAGACCAAACTCATCAGGACAAAAAACACTTTACTGATGGATTGTCACTTTAATTGGAGAATCAATTACTTGATTCTGATTGGTTAATTGAGGCAACAGATTTCCCACATAGCTCTGCCAGTTTCATATCTCTCAAATCACTCTCAAAGTTTTCTTTAAAAAATTAGAGGATTTAATTAAACATACATTGTATGAATTTTAATAAATTATATTTAATTGCTCTAATTAATATTTGAAGTAGTATAAATCATTTTATGTCTAATTTTGTTTTTATCTTGTAGACAGGCATGTAAAAAGTAGGATAATCATACAAAACACCCCCATTTAGGGTCCTGATCAGCATGCCAGGATTTATTTAGCTTTACGTCTCATCCATATATTTAATCACTTTGTCTTGTTTTAGCACCCCCAACTCCCTCTGTTTTCTCACTGTCTCTCTTGCTCCAGTTGTTCCTCCACTGATTCTATCTTTGCCTCCAGGGCGGCGACACTGAGGCGATGTTTTCCCTTCACGGCCCCTTCCATCTCGCTGAGACGAGCCTTCAGCTCCTTATTCTGCCTCTCGAGGGTCTCACGTGCACTATCGCTCTTCTGAGCCAGGGCCCTCTCTCCAGACAGCTGGACGGTGAGCGTCTCGACCTGTCAAAGGTAAGATGTCACTTCTCTGTCTGTGGGTTTGTGTGGGACAGTATAGTGTGTGTTTATGGGCACCTGTAAGACACTCTTCCTCTGCCTCTCAGCCTGTAGTTCTGCATTACTCTGTTCCTCCTCTAGTTCTTCCTCCAGCTGAGTTATTCTGGCCTCCAGACGCCGTTTCTCATCCAACAGAGCCGATCTTCATGAGAAACAACATTATGATGACTGACATCAAAATTGACCGATAAATAAATGTCCCTAAACTTATTACACATGACTTATTAGTGCATAAAAAATTAGTTTTCAATCTTTTTTCATAAAAAATCTAGATTGATTAA
>JAZGTK010017652.1:0-12186 GCA_036877625.1 Ambastaia sidthimunki
AGAAAGAGAGAGAGAAAGAGAGAGAAGGAAAGAGAGAGAGAGAGAGAGAGAGAGAAAGAGAGGGCAAAAGCTCATTAAAGTCAATATATATGTATGCAAAACCACCATGACATGAGCTTCAGTGTTACATGCAGTTGATCAGATCAGAATTGCTTCAGCTTCACATCATTCAGAAAGAGATGTTGTCACTTTATATTCCCTCTGCAGTCTGACTCTGACTTCATCATTCTGTCACTGTTTGCTTTCAGCTTCTATCTTTAAACAGTGTAAAGTTGGTAAATATATGGTATAAATATATATAAGTCTATATAAATATATATATAAGTCTATATAAATATATATATAAGTCTATATAAATATAAATATATAAGTCTATATAAATATATATATAAGTCTATATAAATATATTTATTCACATGTTTGCCATATACAGTTCAACATCAGCAGAGTGTTGTGTTTGTTGTGTTTTGAAATGCTTTTGTGAGAGTAGATCTGGAATGTGTTGTTTATTTTAGAACAAAACTCTCGTCTGGATACAGTACCTGTTGTAAGTTGTGTTTTTAAAAGGTTCATGTTTAAAGGATCCTTCTAACAAACAGATTTAAAATGAAAACCTGAAGCGCTTTGGGTTGATGTAGGGCAGATGAAAGGCACATGCTCATGGACTTTAAGCAGATATTATTTGACTGAACTCGGGGCTGGAGAAGGTGTGTGATGGGCATCTGCCTCAGGCTCTGAGTAGTAAATGAATAAGTGTCAACACAGCTGCATGAGGATGACTAACAGAAGCATGCTAATCATCTCAACACTAAAATACATGATTTTACTTACAAAACACTGTTAGAATCAATTATGATCTCTTGAGGTTTAACGTTCACCGTTTTCAGGTTGTTCTTTAACTCCAGCCCTCACCTTTCCTGCATGCTTTATGATCTCCTGCTGTTTTTTCACAGAATAGATCTCTGACAGTCAGTTGATTTACACAGTGAAGTGAGTAGATGTAGAATTTAATTAGCCTCCCTCCCACCACAGGGGTGTTGTTGGGTGTGGTGCTGAAGCCTGGGGCATTATGGGATAGAAAAGGCTTGGGGTGGGGTGGAAGTGCAGTCATTCCGGTCAAGCACTTGAAAGACTGTCATATAAACACTTTGACTTTTTTTATTTTGATTTTCGCAAAGGTGCAGTGGATGAAGGTTTTATAGATCGGGTCATTCTTAAAGCTTTTAATCGTTTGATTATTTTCTGATCTCTTTCCCACCCAAACAATGTTGCTTAATCTCCAAAAGAACCTGCCGTCTTTTATATCCTACCTGTTTTCTTGGCAGAATTAGAAGGTGTTTTTGTTTCCCAGATTTGTGATGTCTATCACAGTTCATCTGATTCCTCCTGCTCACCTCGCCTCGTGTTTGGACATGCTCAGCTGCTTTCTTAGATCTTTCCTGTCATATTGAGATGATGTGCGGGGAATCTGACCCCTGCTGTAGAAAGTGGTAGAGTTTTAATTGCATTGAATGCATCGTAGCTGGAAGAGCCCAGGGCAGAAATTCATTTGCATCCTGTTGGCTTCTCTGCTCATCATTATGACACACCTGCCAAACTGCCATTACAGCCGGATTCTTCTTTTCATAAAAAAGCCTTTTTTAAATAGGTGAGACTTTTGCCCATTAATTAAAAGGATGCATTCCTGAAGCAATCAATCATTTCTAACATTCAGCTTTTATGTTTGCAAATGTGTTGCTCTTTCAAAATGATGTAACTCTTTTCTTCATGCTGAAAGTGTGTTTACACTCGTCTGGCTAAAAACAAGGTAAAATAACCATGTAAAATAATTTGAGTTGACGGTTCAGCACTTTTATACATGAAAGAAAACTGGAATGAGATGCTTTATATTTATATATATATCTCATGTTTCTCATGTTTCTAGAGTTTAGCAGTCTCAAAGATATTTACATGTGCTTGTGTGTGTGTGTGTGTGTGTGTGTGTGTGTGTGTGTGTGTGTGTGTGTGTGTGTGTGTGTGTGTGTGTGTGTGTGTGTGTGTGTGTGTGTGTACATTTTGCATCCTTAACTAAGTCCAGAGGCAATGCTGTCAAGATAATCAGATTCTGTCCTCACAGGTTTCTGTCCTGTCATAAAGCTCTTTAGATGAAAGATGACAACCAAATTTGATCTGTCAGTCAGTGTTCAGAACGACAGAGTCAGAGTTGTCACGCTAAGTCACGTGCAGGTATCATTTATTAAACATTATCTCATCTCTGTAATGTTATTAAAGCACTTCATTCTTCTCCAGCTGTCTGGTTGGGACTCGCGCACAACAATCATCTTCAGGCTCTTTGTTCATTTGCATAATGTATTGATTCAGGTATTGTTTAGTTCAGACTCCTGCAGCCCTCAGGACTCTTTCCTCTTCATATGCTTATCTGCTTGTTTAGGGGTAAATAAACTGTAAATGGGATCCTATCTGACTGTGTGGCTTTGAGTTAACAGAGCTGATGGGCTGAGTGCAGGAGGAAGACAAAGTCTCTCTTTGTCTCTGAACTGCTGCAAACAAAGATGATTAAAACATAATGGAGTAACAATATAAACCCCCTCATGTGCGGCCACTTTAAAAAAACAAAAGCAACAACAAAATCCTCTTACATGCATCCAAACAGGACAGAGGCTCTTTGTGAAGCTGTGCTGTTTTTTAAACACTGAGCATTTCAAACCAATTCTCAGCAGATGAGAGCGGTTGCACGAGAAGTCATGCTTAAATCCAAAGCAAATGTCAGTGTGTTTAGTTTCATTATTCTTCTGCCTGTCTTTTTATTCTGTCTGTCTGTCTGTCTGTCTGTCTGTCTATCTATCTATCTATCTATCTATCTATCTATCTATCTATCTATCTATCTATCTATCTATCTATCTATCTATCTATCTATCTATCTATCTATCTATCTATCTATCTATCTATCTATCTATCTATCTATCTATCTATCTATCTATCTATCTATCTATCTATCTATCTGCACTCATCTTCATAACACAGGCCTTCTGGCTATTGGCACATTACATATAGGTGCTCAACACAAAGAGAAAGCTGTGACTAATTGAATCCTGCTTTTAGCCGAGGGCAGAAGTTGACAGAAGTCATTCTGACGTTCTCTATGTTCTTCTTTAACTGCTTCAGTCTTACCTCCACTTAGTTAATTACGGGCTTTGGACTCACCTGGTAACTGTTGCCCTGAGGATGGAAGAAAGTGGTTTTTATGTCTTATGTAGAGTATGAAAACCCACACAGGATGTGCTATAACTTTCATGCTGTGATCAAACAGCAGTGAGTTCCTAAACACCAAAAGCAAACATACCAGCAGCGGCCGTTCCTTTGAAAACTGATTGCACAACATTTTGAAATGTGGATGATCAGCAAAGCGACACTTTCAACAAAAGAGATTTCTTTCTTATCCTGGTCAGATCTGGGCTTTTGTAGCAGTTCACTTCTAACTGCACCCCACCTGCTCTCATTCAGGGTAATTATACAGCAAAAGAAACGGGTATGTTCCTTTGTTAGATGACTCATTATGTAGCTATGTGTTTAGTGTAGGTTTTTTCTTTGTGTGGGAACCTGTGACCCCCTCCCACCTGACTGATTGGGGCTTGTGGCTAATTATCAAGAGCTGGAGGTGACCCGCCACACCCACATTTATTTTGGCATGTTGTCTGCTCTCTCTGGGTCGTGTCTGCCCGTCTCTGCATGACAACAGCTCTGCAATGGACCCGGTAATTACAGACCAGAGCAGCTATTCAGCGGCCCAGCCAGAAACACTTTCTGAAGTTGTTATAGTGCTGAGACTCAGTCATGAAGACATCAGCTTCCCATTGAAGCAACGTTTCTGTCATCTTTTGTTGTGTATGTTGTTACGGCTCCTTTAATGTAATATTTAGCATTTGTGCATTTTTGTGCTGTTGTATAAAACTGTAGGGCTGTTTAATTTAGATGATGTGTAATTAAGGGTTTAGGGTTACATTTATATGAATATAAAATGGAAATGCGCACATCTTAGTTCACCATATTAAGTTTATCATCTTTAATTTCATCTTCATATTAAATAGGTACGAAATGTAAGCTTTTGAGAAGTACAATGCGGTGACGTCATAAAAGCCGCACGCATGTCCGCGAGACATAAACTACCTCAATAAAAACAAGAAAGCCATTTAAATGTCTAAATGTTTGCTACATTTTAATAAGTGTGTAAATGTTTCTTCATACTAAACCAGTAAAATAAGGTTGTCAAAATTAATACTACAATCGAACAAACAGGTCGAAACGCGCATGTGGTGTTTCTCGTGTGTCGTGTGAACAGCAGGGGGCGCTGCGGTCCTCTGTGAGCGTCTCTGTCTGATACATGAAAATATACAGCAACTCTTTTAAACAGCCCACAAATGTCAGTAAATAACATAAAGCACACAAACCACAAAACAAACAAATAAAAGACTATTCAGAGACTATTCAGTAGGCTTGTTAACAAACACAAATCTAGAGAAGTGACATCCCCCAAAAATTCAAAATGACTCATAGAGTTATTAAATCACATTCATTGGTGTTGTAGAAAGGCAGAGAAAAGAAAACTGTGTGACGTGCCTCATGGAAAAGTCAGACACACTTTCTGAATGAATTATAATTATAACCTAAAGGCTTATTTATGACACAGAAATGGAATCATGTTAAATTCCTCAGAATGTGGAATTGCTGCTTAGATATCCGTGGCTTGCGGTGATCCCACACAGATAAACACACAGAGTTCCCCTCCAAACACAAACAGCGAGTGTTTGATAACCTTAAGCGTCTGAAGATCTGCCTTTGAGCTTCTGTGAGGACATCACGCTCTTTAATAAATGAGAAACTGAGTTATAACAACTATTACAGCAGCAGTGAGCAGAGACTGTGAATGAACTCATCTTTAATACATCTGCAATTCATCGTATACATGTATTTATCAGGCTGTATATATATGACAAACATAATAATGCTCAAGTGTGTCTAGACCTTTAACTGGTGGTGTATATTTTGTGGAGATGCAGATACAAACCCCGTAATAATTAATATTTGGGTGCCTCATATTTATGTGTTTATTTGAAGCAATTGTTACCAAAGAGAGAAACTTCAATGCATTAATGAGACACAGTCACATGGTACATTAGCTCTGTCAAACCCCTAAAACAGGTTCAAGATCAGACTAAAGATGGTTCCTTTTAAGTGAGGTGGAAATAGTAAATATATAAAACGAAAGCCTCCTACAAAAAAGCAACCCTTATAGATTAGGAGAAGCCCGTTTGGAGAGTGATATCTCAGTGTGCTCTTCTGTACAATCTTTTGAAGTTCTTTGAAGTTCATAATCAGATCAGCTTGATAGAGAAACACTGTCACACCCCTCCCTCCCCTCAGGCAAACTCTCTTCATTCTCATCAATCTTCTGTGACCGTCCCTAATCCTGACTTTAAACAATTACTTAGTTGTTTTCAGTGTATTAAAGGTTATTAAGATACATTTTGTATACATTATGTTGTGTTGTGAAAATCCTCTGAGCAGTCTATTGCTTTTCTATAGTTCAGTAGATGCATTAAGTTCATTTAAATATCAGCTTTGCCCTGAAGATTTCTTCTGACTTTCCTTTAGAGATTGAAATAGACCCAGTTGTGTCAGCTGTAAATTTCATGTTTTTGGAGGAATTTGATGAGAAATATTAATTTCTGTTTAACTCATTATGTTCTCTTCTGAAACTCCAGTATAGACACAAGATTACTGGCATTTTTTCTCAGTTTTTAAACAGAAGTCTGTTTTTAAACAGAAGTCTTTATTTTACTCTCTATTTAATTGCAGTGCCGTATACGAAAAATAAGACAGTATATTAAGATCTCTGTTCTCATGTCCAGAGAAAAACTGTATTGGAGACAAATGAAAGACAAAAAAGATGACAATTTATTATTATATATAAATTATTTTCTTTATTAGTAGAATGTAAATCAAACACTCACAGCAGAATTTGGTGTTTGTTGGAAAGTCCTGCTTAAATGGATCCATTTCAAAACTCTAGTATATTGTGTTAAAAGAATTTGTTCTGTTTTTCTGATTCTGTGCAAAACTGTCAAACAAACACACACACTACTACTTTAATTATGTGCATCTGTGTAGTAAAATAAAAAAAGATAATAAACTTGAGTGTTCCTGCTTCATTTAGCACAGACAGTCATTTTAAAATAATGCACTTATGCACTGTGCAGCAAATGAAGATTATAAGGATTATGTATGTATGAGTGTGTGTACACGCACATATATGTATGACTGAAACCCTGTTTTAAATATGAGAATGTTGTTTGCTGTCATGATGATGTGTGTAGATGCAAACAGAAGCTGTTGATCTGATGAAGTGTTAAACTGATAGTCAAATGTGAAAGAACAGCAGATCAGTACACAACTGTAACTCAAGGTGTGTGTGTGTGTGTGTGTGTGTGAGTGTGAGTGTGAGTGTGTGTGTGTGTGTGTGTGTGTGTGTGTGTGTGTGTGTGAGTGTGTTGTACATGTACAGTGGGATCTAAGACCACATTTAATTTTTTTTAGTATTCTTAGTTTTAGTATTAAAAGAAATTCCAGGCAAAGAAGTTATACAGCAGAGATATTTCAGATTCTGTTCAGTTTCTCCATCAGGGACCGTTGAAAAGTGTGTGTTACATACCAGGATGTCATGATGTGTGCTCAGCATTTCAAATGATTATGAAGAAAAAAAACATACAAAATGCATCATTTATTTAGAGCCCACTGTGCATGTAATCTGCAGATAAAAGCAGATAAAACAGCACATTGCTCAGACTCTCTCACGTCTCACTGGGATGGAAACAATTAACAAAGAACAAAGCAGAAGAATTGAAGTCAGGAGGAAATGCTGAAAACATGAGTTTGGTAAATGACCTCATAAACACCAGCATCACCCCCCCAAACACACACACAAGTTCCTAAACAACTTTAACTCTGTGCGTCTGCATTCTCTCTTTCTCGCTCTCTCTCTCTGTTTCATCTGGAATTCATATGGGTTTGGGTCCCCCCCCATGCAGTCCTTCTTCAAACTATTTCCTTTTTCAATTTCCACAGGAAGCTGTTAAATGGTTCCTGAACCAAACAATCTTTTTTCTTCTTTCTAAATGCTGTTCGTTCTTTGCTCATCCTCTCCACCGGTGCCTTCAGAAATGACTCGCTGCATTTATAAGCAACTGCTTTTTTATTAATGACATGAGAGGATACAGCTGCCAGACAAGTTTACTCAAAATCTAAATTCTGTCATCACTTGCTTAATTTAAACCCTGGAGTGAATAGATGTGGTCATCGTGTCATTCAGACACTTGACTTTCTTCTGGGGGACACAAATGAAGTTCTGAAGAATGTTCACAGAGAAAGGAAGGGGACACATTATCTGCTCTTGTAACGCCGTAAGAAAGCTGGTGTGAGGAACACAGATGTGTTTGCATTGTTTGAATTGTTAATGGCATTTGCTTACATTCAAATATGATGCCTCAGTGTTGCTCTTGTCAGCTTTGATGTACACGACACGCGAGAATCACTGATGTTTGATCTCATTGATATTGAAGCACACAACTGGATTTTAGATGCTGTGTTTAAATATATGCAAAGGTGAATTATAATAGAGAGCAAGGGCATATTTTCAGTGAATAATGATGTTCAGATGATACTTTCAGGAGACAAACTGTTTTTATCGTTGTGCTGTTTAGAGCCTGAATGTCCCGTCTGAATCACTGTCAACACTCTTCAAACATCATCTCTCGTGTTTCATTTAAGAAAAAAATAAAGATGTTTGTAAATGACTGCAAAATGTTTTAGACATTTTACACCATTGTTGTCATTTGATATGTAACAGACTTGTTAAAATGTAGAATAATATTCTCTCTCTCTCTGTAGCTTGTCTCTCTCAAGGGCACATTGTTTAAAGGACACACGCTTTCTTCTGAGGCACACAGACCCATCTGAAGCCACCCTGCTCTCCTTCCCAGGCCCGCCATCCCTGCCTGGAGACGGGTGAACCCGGGGCTTCCCATCCCCTCCACCGCCTCCATCTCAGCCTAGCTGCAGTACAAGGGCAGCCCAGAGGTGTTGAGCAGCAGGTCCTAACTGTAAGCTGTGGTGACAGGTGTCAGTAGCACACACACTCACTGCTCTGACGACTGTCACAGCACTTCTCAAGTCATGAAAGCACACACACACTCTGAGATGCTAGTGTAGCTCTGGGGTCTGGTGTCCTGCTCTGGCACTCCACACACGCCTGCTGCCGGCTCCACTTATGATCTGAAGAACAACAACAACAAAAGTTACAGAGCAAATTAGACAGCAATGATTTTAGCGTGTTGTCCATCATTTTGCCAGTTCTTCTGTCTGTTTTTCTACTGAAAGTAATTTTTGTTAGTTGCTATAATGTTACTAGGATGTTCTGGGTAGTTATAAGGTGTTTTAGGTGTTTTCCACTGCATTACACAGCGTTACGTTACTGTTTTGAGTAGTTTATAGCATGTTCCTAGGATGTTGACATGAACATGAACTATTTTACCTCATTTATATGAGCTGTGACATTTCAAATAATTTCATTCCATTTTAATGAGGATGTTGCCTTAAAAGGCAGCTGTCTATGTAGGCAACATTGATGTGTACTAGGCTTTGAAATAGAGCTGAAGACTGCTTGTGTCTGTCTTTCATCTGCACCCTATTCATCCATTTCACTGGTGTGTGTGTGTGTGTGTGTGTGTGTGTGTGTGTGTGTGTGTGTGTGTGTGTGTGTGTGTTAAGAGTCTCAGTGGGGGTTCAGGTTTGGCTCTGTCTGTGTGGATTCATCATCAGATCATGATAATTAGCTGTAGGATCTCAGTGGTCCCTCAGTAGGGGATCAAATGCTTCTCCCCCCACACAACTAATGAACACAAGCTCCTAATTTCTATTCTCCACATCATCTCATTCACACACTCTGTAAACTGTCTGTTCTTGCTGCACCTTTTCACACGGCCGAACGCTCTTAAAGGGCCGGCGGCATTTTATCACCAATGAACACAAAAGCTTAGTGTTTATTTAACATCCTTTTAAACTGGACCCGAGAATCGCAGCCTCTCTGTTACGCCCCAAAATGTAAAAACCTTTTCTTCTGCTCTCTGCATATTGTGGGCAATGTTTTCATTGCATTTAGATCTATATTTATTCATTAACTACATGCTTTTATTCAGCACAACCTGTAAATGACAAATAATTGATTTTGTCATAAAATAAAATTAGGAAATATTCTAATAAAATATAATATCTTATAAATCTTAGCTGTTTTTTGGTCCCCTGCTTTTTGTATGATTAACTACAATAACCACAGCCACATACTGTAGGGACATGTGTATCACAGTCTGTTATTGATTTTAAAGGTAAATAATGGACACTATTCTGAAGCAGTTTTTGTCTGTATATGTCATGTCTTATGTCAGCACATTATGCAGTATAGCCCATGCAACAGCAAAAAAAAATAAATAAATAACATTTTGTGAAATCATAGACGTGACCGCTACAAAAGTTTTGAATTTGCGTGTTTTGTTCGTTTACGTGCACAACAAATACAATCTTACGCCACAGTCTGTTTCATAATACACTGACATCTCTCTCGTAAGAACCAGTTTTTTTGTTTTCTTGCACAGTGTGAGAAAATTAGACACACTGCATATTGTTTATTGGTATTAATGAATTCATATTCTGTGTGTTGATGAGCGTGTAGTAGCACTACGTTTTAATTCTGTTTTAATTAAGACACTCTGTATCCCACTAATTAGCATCGTATCTGAGTTAATATTGCAGGAGACAAAGTGCAGTGATGTCGTAACTAGTTATGAGTTTGTTTAATGGGAGGTATGAAATAAAGTTTGACGTTTGCATGAGTGTTCTCCACAAACTGACCAGAGCTAATCCCAACAGTGTCATTTGCATTTATGCAGATAAATCTTCTAATCTGCATATTTTGTTAATGAACAGGACAGAAACTGTGTGCGTTTCAGTGTGTGTGTGTGTGAGAGAGAGAGAGAGAGAGAGAGAGAGAGAGAGAGTTGGTTAATTAGCAGATCTTTGTTGTGGGATTGGTAAAGGTCAGACTGCTAGAGGCTCACAAACTCGCTCCCTTAACATGACATGTGTGAAGTGACAAGTGCACACAGCTTTCTTTCTTTTTTCTTTCTTTCTTTCTTTCTTTCTTTCTTTCTTTCTTTCTTTCTTTCTTTCTTTCTTTCTTTCTTTCTTTCTTATTATTAATTATTTTAAACAATATTGTTATTATTATACATGAAGTTAAAAAATAAACACTTTTCCGTATTCAGAATTACAGATGAGGAAAATACTGGCATTGAATAATTGTTTATAACTGGATTGGTTAGTGAATTCAGGTAAATATTTTGAGATTGACAGTTTTTTTGTAATATTATTTAATAAACCACATACAGGCCTGACAGTGTATAAACACACACCTGTAAATTGCTATGCAGTCGTTTTCACAGGCTGCTGGAAACACGTTTGCTAGTGTGTGTGTGTGTGGTGTGTGTGATGTGTGTGAGCTGTGCCGTGCGCACGGATGCGTTTTGTAATGATATCCAGCTGAAAGTGACATTTCCAGAGTAATTCCATGATTATGCCAAACTGCAAACACACCGCGCTCATCTTCCCTGTCCTTAAACAACCTCCCTAAACATTCCAGAACCTGGAGTTTATTCCCAGGCAGTGTTTAAAACTTCATTCTTTCAGTCGACTTTTCTCCACTGTTTGTGGTTTTACTGATGTAGTTCCGTCATCGCTTGTGTATATAGTTATAAACCCCATTATTGTTTTTACATTTTTGTTTAATTCTTTCAAAGCTTTGGAGCCATCTGCTCTTACAGAACACTGTTGTGGGACGACCATTGTCCAGTGGTGGTACAGAGACGTGCACCTTTCCCATGTAAGCACACCTCTAAAGTCCTACACAAATATATATTTAAATGTATCAAGATAATATATATTTATATTTATTATATTTATATAATATATAAAGTCCAATAGCTCCTATACAGCACTACATTGTGTATACCATAGAACTTACCCTTGTTTTCTTGATGTCAAATTAAATATGTGTGGCCAGATGAAGGTCCACGGTCAGAACGTTCTGTTTAAACTTCATTCTGTGATTGACAGCTCTGACAGATGCTGACGCTGGTGGCGGCCCCTGGAACCCTGCACAGAGAACAGAGACGGAGAGAGATGGAGCCCCCATGAAGTCAATCAGTGAGTGTCTGGATGAAGGACAGTCAACAGAGAACTGCTTCAGTTACTAAATGGACAGCTGACAATAATAATCACGTCTCCATTAAAGGAAGCAGAACACTCTGTAGTTTCATCAACTGTACAAATACATTTATGCTAAAAAAGGATCAATGGGACCAAAAAAGCATTGAATTATTTGTTTATGACTGAGACTTTTCCGTTTTTGCATTAAAATCAGTGCGTTTGTGACCTGTGCCAAAACCTTGCTGTTTTCTTACTTTAGGATTCATATTGCAGTTATCTTTTTCCTTAAATCATACACTGCCAGTAAAACCATCTTATACTATTGCTGGTCCCATTACACTGTTCTCACTCTTCTCTGTCTCTCCCTCTCTCTCTCTCTCTCTCTCTCCCTCTCTCTCTCTCTCTCTTTCTCTCGTGCTGATGACTGTAAAGAAAACAACCCCCCAGAAATGACAAATTTCATAAAGCAACAAACATTACTCAGCATATGGATATACATGTTCTGTGCACATAACTTCTGTCTACACTTCAGGATTTCAGTTTAAACGCTTTCCCAGAATGCACCAAAAATCTGCATCTGCCCCGTCAACAGCAGTATCCTGCAGAAACAGTCTTAAATGCAGCTCAGATAATAGCAGTATTTGACAGATGAATTCAAAGCGATTGATGAGCTGCTGTAAGTGAGCTGCTGTAAGTGAGCTGCTGTAAGTGAGGTGCTGTAAGTGAGCTGCTGTAAGTGAGCTGCTGTAAGTGAGGTGCTGTAAGTGAGGTGCTGTAAGTGAGCTGCTGTAAGTGAGGTGCTGTAAGTGAGGTGCTGTATGTGAGCTGCTGTAAGTGAGCTGCTGTAAGTGAGCTGCTGTAAGTGAGCTGCTG
>JAZGTK010017654.1:0-12185 GCA_036877625.1 Ambastaia sidthimunki
TCTCTCTCTCTCTCTCTCTCTCTTTCTATCTATCCACTTTCTATTCCTCTTTTTCTCTTTATTTTTTAAAGAAAGCAACTCTTGGAGTGTGGAGCTTGATCTCTGTAGACAGATCATGCACTTTGATGTTGTATAAATACAAGCATTTCCAACCCAACCATTTGAATAGCTTGCCTGGTATTAGCATTTCATAACAATACAAGTGTGATGGTTTGCAGACAAAAGGTGTAAAACACAGAGCAAAAGTGGGACCACAGTGGTGTGCCTGCTCAGAATATGAAGAGCCTGTGAACTCTGCTTTGAAAAGCTCACCATGAATTAAACATGCAGTGTCCTAACCTTACACTGAATAGAAACACAACCTCTTGTATGTTTAGGGATGTCCACCACGTTGTTCAATCTGAAAATGAACTTTAGCTTGTTCTGAGCTTTTGTAGTTTGTGTTATTAATATTTTTTGCTATAAAGATCTCCACAAAGATCTCCACAAAGACATAGCCAGTTATTTCCACTGGCTATGTCTGAACCAGATTGCATTGTTAGTTTGGGTGTCCATATTTGTGTATTTACATAAGGCAAAATGAAGAATAAAGAGAGAGCGCAAGAGTGGTTTGTATTATATATAAAAGAGAGAGAGAGAGGTTTATATTAAATTGTAAAGCCAAAGCGAGGAGAGTCTTTTTCATAGGATACTTAACAGAGCAAGTTGGAAACAGACTGTTAGCAGGATAATTTGGCAAAAGGAAGAAGTCTCCTGCTGTCTGCTGTAGTGCATTTGCTGTGGCTTGAACATGCAATTACCCTCCATTTCATTTCCCACAGAACTGTGGCTGCTCACTAGAGCGGCAAACGAAAAGAGTCGAGGGGCTTGTTGACATTGGGGTACGTACAATCACAAGAATACGGCATAAGCTGCCCATCATTAGAGCTCAGAGACTCTTAGGCGGTCAATTCGCGGATAATAAGATAATCAAACCAAGTTAATCAGATACAATGATTCTGTAGACTTAGTTTTCCTTTTATGCTGTCCACATTTGGGCCAATTAGTAATATTTCTGTTAATGAGGTGAATGTTAGTCGTTTAGTGGTTGTTGTGTAATGGTGTCCCAAAAAAGGTCCATAATGCCTGCAGAAAGCTGTCTGTTGACATTCATATTTATTTCAATGGAAACCACTCAGCTTGCACATGGCCCTCTTGGAAGTTCACAATCTGAATTCTCACACCCCTGCTTTTGGGCACTCAGTTCCACATCCAGGTTTTTTGAGTCCATTACCTTAACTGCAAATGCTACATGGAGCAAAACATGACATTTCGGCCAATGCTGATTGACACCTCACGAACAGACAACAATCTCAGCACCTTTACTAGAATTTATCCTGAAGCCAGCAGACACAACATTATCCATAAATGTCCATTTTGTACTTTTAAAAGCCCTTTGAAAATTATTAACTTTCAGTGATTTACTGTTTTTAAATGGCCATTGGATGTGGTATAGATATAGATTTACCAGCAGGGACTAACTGGACTATGCTAACCAGGAAAACATTGATATTCAGCCATAATGAAAGGTCTGTATTGATGGAGCCTGTAGCGTGTGTAATGATGGATCTTTCCCAGATATTGGCAGCATCGTGTTCTTCAATTGTGACTCAATGTAGGGTGTCCTGTAAATTGAAACGGTAAGCATAGATAATGCCAAACCACATTCAAGCAGACATTGAAGTGGTCTGACTAAACCATACATGTTTTTCTCACTTTCTTATTTGTAGAATGAGAAAGTGTTCCTATAGCTCAACTGTGTTCCTGTAGCTCAACTGTGTTCCTGTAGTTCAATTGGTAGAGCATTGCATTAGCAGCGCAAAGGTTGTGGGTTTGATCCCAGGGAACACAAATACTGATTAAAAAAAATGTATACCTTGAATTCACTGTACGTCGCTTTGGATAAAAGCATCTGCTAAATGAATAAATGTAATGTAATGTAGAAAAACTGCAATTATAATTGTGAGGTGTGAAACATTCTATTGTGCTGCATTATCCAGGTTTCTGGAACAATAACAACTTCTCATTTCTGTTGCCTATTTTGTAGTCCTTGTCTTATTTAATATCATTATAGAAGGTACACACTCAACACAAACCAGAACCAACTGTCAGATAAAGTAAATATAAGCTCTGGTTCGATGTGTGCTGTTGGTTACCACAAGAAGAGAAGTTTATAAATTAAATAGTATTGCCCATGCCCAGCACCCCATGCTTTAAATTTCTCCCAGTAGCAAGAAGAAATGACACAGGTATGTTGTGTCCATATTCACTAATTTATGTTTCTGTTGCTGTGTTCTCCTGCATTCCAAATATTGAGTGTCTGAAAAGGATTAGAGCAAGACTAATTTAAGTATTAATTATCATTAAAACAAATATCTGCCAATTTCTAGACCATGAATGTTTAATCTGATCTCTGTAGCAAAAAGACACCTACATTAGAACCCATGCAATTCCACTGTACCAATGAGAATGCTCTAACTTTCTAACATGCTGAATTTTAACATTAGTGACATGTTTAGTGACATTAATGTTTAGTGACATTTGTTTTTCAGTTATATGTTTGTTTTTTTACCTGTAATAAACTGTCTTCTGCAGATATATACACATGATTAGTTGCAGGTTCCTTTACATGGAATTGCCAATTGCTTGCAGGCAAAGCGGTCTGTGATTGGCTGCTTTTTTCAGTTGGCAAGCAACAGAGCTTCAATTCCAGGATTTTGGCTTTGTTTGAAGTGCAAAACAAAACTATACAACAGCTTTTTGCCATGATTTTCATTCCTTAGAAACACCAATCAGAGCAGTTGCTGTTACTCTCTGATTTGTGGGAAAGATTTGCTTAAATTCAATTGTTTTAATTTATTTTTTTTATTCAGAATTGAAACCAAGTTTTTTGGTTTGGTTCAAGGTTGTGAAATGTTTATAAAATACTTTTTAAAGAAGTATAGAAAATTGAATATGGAATATTTAATGCTTTTCCACGGGCGCCTGGCCATCCTCACAGTTCAAACACCCACAGGATCTTGCGGCTTAAAAATATCCTCCAATGAAAGCGTATTTGTGTACAAAGCCGCAATACTACAACCTGATTCAGAGCTATTGCTGAATTAATACCACCCCCGTCAAACCAGAAGATAAAGCAGTATGTGTATCACATGTATCACCACTTACAAAGTAAAACTAGCTGTTATAGTGAAAACACTTTTAAAAACTATTTTAAATCATGAAATCACATCAGTCCCTTACAATTTAACTAATCATAAGATAAACACATGTAGTTTATTGTGAGTTTATTGTATTTAGAACATTAAAATTTGTATTTTTTATAGTTGGCATTCTCGTCAAATAACTGTATTAATATAGCTGGTTGGGGTGTAATGATGTACCACCGCCATCACAGTTTTGGAACTATGGGGTTTGGTTTGGGTCAGTTCTGTTTGCTGTGGGGGCAGGTTCATGGCATGGCACCAGCAATGCTAAAGAACATTAGATTTATGTTCATAATAATAATAATACTTAAAGTCATTTTACTGTACATGAAAATTCCCCCATCAGAAGCTTCTTTATACACAGATCCCTACACAGAGAGAGAGAGAGAGAGAGAGAGAGAGATTCACTCACACTGACTATGAACACCTGTCAGCTAATCAAATGTAGCAACACTGACAACAAGCTACCACAGTAAATCATGGGACAAAGGTGAACATGTTTCTGTATGAATATGTATGAATGTGAATATCTCTTATTTCTGTTTTGTAAAATGTAGATGTTTCTATGTCTGGACATAGATTTTCCTTTAATAAACAAAAGTCTTTTGTGGGGATTCCTTAAATTGACAGGTTAACAGTTTCGTTTGTCCTTCTGTTGAGCCATGCTTGGCTAGTTTCCACAAGTCTTTCTCAATTCTGAAAATCGTCCTTGTTCCCAAACTTGCGAGACAAGATAAAAGAGCGTGCTTTGTAACATACTGATGTAGGGATTTAGAGGATCCGCGTTCCAGACAGTCCCAAACTTTAGAAGGTTTTTAATCAGTTTCCTAAGACACACGGGGAGTACAAGTTAACCTCCATCCTTTGTCTGCTCTGTCTACTGAGAGTATATATTCAGGATTCTTATATAATTAATCTTCCTGAGCACAACAGGTGCAGAGAGCCGTCAGGCCCGGTGAGAGTCTGTGTAGAGGCTGGAAGGGGTGGGCGGGGTTTCTAAACTGACAGGGGAGTGGTATTAATTCCTGCCCTCTGAGACGTTAGGCTCTGTGTTCCTTTCCTCACTCCTGGTGCTTTGATCAAGCCCTTTCGTGATTAGACACTGACCCTGACATGACAGACTGGGGAACTTGTTAAAAAAAAGCATAAGAAAAAACAGGGAAAACTTTCTCTGATGTGCCCTGGGAAGGCAGGAGAGAAAAGGACGCAAGTTATTCTGAAGCTGTCGCTCCAACCATCCTCGATGTCTGGTGGGTAATAAAGATTTCATGTATTCATTTTACTCAGGCAAAAATTGCAATCTATAATGACCTGACATTTCTTTTTTAAAACTAGCCAGAAGCGTCATGATTTGAATGTTAAACAGCGTCTGGACTGACTCCGAGCTCGCCTGAAGCCTGCTTTGAATTCTATCAGCTTACCTGTTGGTGGACATAGAAGCACTTGTATGAAGCTACATGAATGTAACTTTTTCATATGGTGCTTTATAGATGCTTGTTGGATCATTTTAAAGCTTTGCAGGCAAACAGGCTAAAAATTCACAACAATTAAGCTTTCATAAGTTATCCTTTATATATAGATTGTAAAAGAGAGAACAAAGTTTCAGGGGGACAAACATAGATGTAGAGACGGTGCCTTGTGTTTAGAATCTGTTGGTCAAGACATGTCTGTAATCTACCTGATTGGTCTGTTCCTGTGAGAGTTTGAGGTAAATTCTTCATATCATCCAGACACACCGTCTGGGGGAAACGAGATGTGTCCAAACTTCAGAGGCTGGCTTGGTCCTAACCCTGTGTATTAAAGCTAAATCTAATACAATTTATCAGCTTTAGCGTGGAGAGTCATGGAGATTATGGACTGTATGGAGGGCTCATCATTTTGCATTCTCTGTAGGTTCTCAAACTATGCCTACAGTTGCTTAAAATGCTTTAAAGCCTGTCAATGGCCCTTTAATGTCAAATTTTACTTAATCAAAGTACCTCAGCTGTATTTACCCATATATGTGTGTCTAGAGTTCGTAATCTCCAGCCATATGTGATTTCTGAGGTGCAGGATAATGTTTCTTATATAGCACATTTCCCAGGCTGTACTGTGCTTTTCAGCAGCTATTAGGGGATGTTTTCGAAAGAAAATGGCAAAATGCACTGGAGAGCTTTAATCAGTGTGATGAAAAGAGAAACTTTACCCTTGTGCTTTAAGACCACATCATTGTCCGGTCTTTTTTGGTTAACATCTATGCATTTGACAGACATTTTCAGTGCATTCAGTCTTTACATTTCATCAGGACCCACTTTGCCTGGGAATTGAACCTATGACCATGCTGAGTTACAGGAAATGCTGGTTCTTTACAAATTAATAATATTTGGACTTTTTTGTCAATTAATATAATTTACTCAAGAGAGCACAAGAGAGGCCCACAATGGAAGGACTTGTAGATGCGTTGCACAATTGGCAAGCAGATGAAAATGTCTGCTTGGTGAATTTCTCAGACAAAAGCTTAGAACGTTCCATGAGGAGAAGGCAGTTTGGTGAATGGATGGGGATTTTGTTGCCCAGGTGTTCAAAAATGCAGGAAAGTAAACCCTTGCTGAGCACACCGGCACGGTTCCTTGTTTCAGAAGTTCACGTCACACACTATTGATGTGCTTTACAAAAGGCCTTTCAGCAAATTAACATCCACTTCATATCTTAATTTCCTGACTCAACCATTTTGTTATTGAATTGGCTGAAATTGATTTTTTACCAAACTTGTTTAAAAGATGAATGGAATTATATGAGGCAATTTTGCTTGTATGCGGATCAGATGGGCAAACCCATCTGTTACCCAAACTAGCCAAAGCAGAAGTCTCCAGACAGAGCTCTGGCCAGAACAAAAAGATCTTTCCATAAAGAAGGCTCCTGTCTGGCTAATATGATCTATTTCAGACCTGGTGGAACCCATCTGTTGCAGAATGTATCCACATAGGTATCACATCAATTATAAAATCTTGTTTCAGCATATGCTAACATGCACAGCACAAACCAAAGAGAATCTAGTAGAGGATTGCAGGTTTCTCCTGCATGCAATACACTTCTATTAAACCTGTTGTATGTTTTTTTAAGGCCAGTATTGTTAAGGAAACATTCTCAGTGTTATTTTGGCTGGGAAAGAGGAAGGAAGCTGAATTTCAGCTCCTAGCAGGGGTTTGGTTTGGTGTTTCTCTGTATACATTGACTAAAGACGGTCCACATTAAGCCAAAACAAAGGCACTTCTCCTCTTCGAAATTATTTTTCTCATCATCAATCTCCCTTGGTTCACTTCAAGCAGTGCTGGAAACCATCAATGTTTAGCCCAAACACAGTTTGTCCCTGGTGGAAAGTCAATCAAAGTATCTCTGCAGTGCATCTAGCTTCAGCATCTCTAAATGATCATTTTCTCTCTCTTGTCCCTGACTGTGCCAAACTGAGGCTTATCAAAGCCACAGCTAATGGAAGACTGTCCACTCCTCCCTAGGGCAGCAGGTCAGCGCAAAACAACCCAAACTGATGACATCGTAGGAAATCTGCAGATGGAAACCGTGTGAAGTGACTGCTCACCCCCTCCCAATGCGTCTCATCATTTTTTTTTGTGGCAAATGAATTAGCAATTCAAAGTGCAGCCTGGGGGAGGCAAGTGTTTATGTGTGTGCCCAGAGAGATGAACACTCACATTTGTATCGTGTCACCACGCTGTCAGTCATTGCGCACGGGCATGAGGCGACTTTAACTGCAGCTTTTGATGTATTTACTTAGATGCCGTTCTCAATTATCAAATATCAAACAATAAGAGGCAGTTCTACCTGTTCACCTTCCCAGGAGCTTTAGGTGCAAGAATATCTGTGTGAACCGTTAGATTTACCCAGATTTCTGTACAGGTCATACAGTTTGATTAAGTCAAACATTCTCAAACTGCTCAGGTGAGAAGATGATACATGTTTATGTTTTTTGTGAACACACTGTGCATCATTGTTTGTGTGTTATTTTATTAAGTGTTTGTTGTTGTGACTCACCTGAAGATTAGATTTATTTGGCTGACTTGTTAAAATAAAACACAAGAGTTCACACCGTATTTCCTATAATTGTATTCTCCACACACATCTGCTCATATTTAAATGCAGTTTATTACAGGCATAAAATCTTAATAAAATCTAGAGGAAAATGTTATTGTATGGTGTTTGGTCTGCCATAGTTCAGAAAGCTTAAATACATGATTCACATGTTGCATTAAAGCATCAATTTTGTCTGAAATGTTTCTTCTAAAATTGGTTTAAGGGAAAAACACAGACACAAATGATGCAATTGGTGCCACACAGTAACACTGTATAATGTATAACAATGTTTAAAAGAAATGCAATGATTTGGTCTTCTAAGAATTTGATGAAAAACACTTTAATTAATAAAATCTCTGATTTTTGTTTGCAGACTGGTACATTGGCAAATCAGTTTAAGAAATTGTAGAAATCTTTTCCAAAGGAGAAAGGGTATATTTAGGGTATATTTCTCAGGAGAAAAAAACTGAGAAGCACAAGATTTAATCAAAGATTTCCATTTGCTTTTCATTTATTGCTTTCTAGAAAAAGTATTTGCTGTGGGAAGGAAGAAGGTGGCAAAAGTAGAAGGTTGCAAAATATTTCCAACACTGCTTTAACATTATGTTAATAAATTGATACTCTGAATTAGCAGATTTAGGACACACAGAAATGAACACATAAATATGGTATTTTTTATTTTCTCTTGTCAAATGAGTGTGTGCCGTGCCTTTGTCTTATGCAATGCTACAAGGATTCTGACTTAACAGTTTGCTAATGATGGCTTCTCTCTGTATGATATCGATTCCCCAATCCCATCATGCTTAGAACTGTAGACACTTTCTTTTGCTGTAAAACACATTATGTCAGGGCCATAAGAGCCTCCCAGCCAACAATTTTAGGTTGTAAGAATGTTTCCATAAAGTAACAAAAACTTTAAAATGTTATTTTGAAAGTTTTATAAACAAAAAGTTTTTTAGATGTTGTATTAACGTTATTTTTTTGGTTATAAGATCATTATTCAAACTTTTTTTTTATTCTGTATTGTTTTTAAAACATTCCACTAACTACTTAAGAGTAACAATTTTGGTATATATGATATAAATTGTCAAAATAACGTTGCACTAAGGTTACTGCAAAAATTGTTTTAACATTGTGAAAACGTTGAGAGAACTTAGATAACGTTCTGAGAACATTACAACTGTTAGCTAAGTTTGGCTATATTTTATTTTGGTTTGGTCAGTTTATGTCTGTTTTTTTATAGTTATTGCAACTTGATCTTGTGGGAAATCAATGTGTTGGTATCAAAATTGTATAAAAATTGTTGCTAAATTACTGACATCATTACCAAGCTGGGAAAGTACAAAGTAAAAATCAACAGTGCTCAGCCTTTAAAAGAACACTTTTGGTTTCAGTAGGGTTGGTGTTAGAAGTATTAATCCTTGTCAGATTTAATTTTATAAATCAATTTGATAAACAGGATTTGCTTGTGTCTGGCTCTTGGTGTAATGCAGCAGTTGTAGTTCCAGTTCTGACCACTGTGGGCAGTTTGGAAATTTAGAAGGTAGAGACAAACACAAAATTCCACCTTGTTTGCTGACATTCAGCAAAATTAGTCTAGTCTGTTTTTAGCTTCAGTTGAGATCCATCATCCTATGGCAACTTTAAACCTCTGCAGAGAAAACACACTAGAAAGGAGCAAGTTCAGTTGAATGACCTCTCTCAGAGCACCCTGAGGAGACATATACACATTTGGTTAGAACCAAATCCCACATCATTCCGCATCATTCAGGGCCAGATTTTAGCTTACAGACAGACATCCTGCCTGTTTGTAGTGTATTAAACTGGCCTTTTGCATAACACACTGTTGATGTTGATTTAGATGTATAAGATGTATGTATGTAAGATGTTGTCAGAGTGTTCAGTCTGACATTTTTTTATAACACCTGACAGATACATTGAATCTACTTAGTAGTAAACAGCCCCCACTGCAGTATTTTAGTCTATGGAAGCGGAGGGAAATAAAAGACTTTCAAAAGGAAAACAAAATGTAATTTACACAGTAAAAACATCTTTGTGGCTACAGTGATGTGAAAAATAAGAAGGGTCTCCAAACACTGCTGCCAAAAGGTAATATAGCTCATTGACAGTGTAAAATGGCATCAACAGAGTCCTCTAAAATACTGGGTGTGCTGTTTTCCAGCAAGATGGTTGTTACTGGCAACTGTAAAGTTGTTGTAACAAGGAAAATGTGATGACTGCAGAGCTTGTGTGCCACTCCATACTGTAGTGGTAATGGGTCATTCCTTTGATAGTAACTAAACAGGTCAAGAACTATCATTGACATCCTCTGTGTTGGGCTTCTGAAGGGTATCTGTGAGTAAATGTTCCTGGGTAATGTTAAACCAATCTTTGACCTTGCTTTCCTTGTAAGTCACTTTGGATATGCGAGTTATTTTCGATAAAAGCACCTGCTAAATACCTATAAGTAAATGTGATGTAAATGAAATAAATTACAATAGTTGGCTTTTAATAACCTTGAGTAGTTTCCTTGTTATTAGACGAAAGTTCTTACTCTACTGTTATTACTACCGTTGAGAACTGTTGCAAAACAAAACAACAAAGCTCACAAGCTCTTCGTAATAGAAATCTATAACAATCTTCAAACTTTAGTAATTATAAAAGTAGCTCCCCACTACAACAGTTTAAAAATGTAAAATCTCCCAGTCAGTCTGGTGTTTTACGAGGAGAAAAACACCTTGGAGGTTTCTTAGCTCAAATAAGATTTATGCTACATTTGTTCTGTTCTTGCTTTGATATGTTCGTTCATAATTATGTGTAGGACCTGGCAGTGGGTGTTTTCTAATGACATGTAGTGTAAATTAGACTGATAGGTTGTCAATGTGAGAATCATACCTCTCACAGGTGTGGGTGGGTGGTCTGGTTTCATAATCATAAAACATATAAAACTGATAATTATGAGCTGTTTGCATTTGGTCATATCACAGTAAAATTTTATGGTTTTGTCAACCATCATGCGGCTGTTATTTGGATTCGTTTTTACTGATGGTAATATTGCTTGTACTTCAAACTCGAATACATTTTAATAAAGCTTTTCCCTTAACAATTCATACAAGGTTGTGGCTTAGTTTCTTTTTAAATTCTTTACTCTTTCAATAAATGTTAATTTTCAAAATTAACTAATTGTACTAACCTAGATGGTTTTTATCACCTGCCTTTATCAACTCACTCATCATATTTTTAAATTCTTAGATGAGGGTGTCAATTTCTGACCCTAATTACGTAAATATGACGTTAATCCCTCAGAATCCTCTGGTTTGTGGTGCTAAATGAGGGTCATAAAGAGGATAATCATCAGATGAGTGGTAGTTAACGTCACTTTCTGATGTGATTTTGGTGAGCTGTTGGACTTCTGCACCTGGTAATTATTGCTTGTCCTCTCAGTTGGTTAGATTATTTTTTTGTGTTTTCATAGGTCAAAAGCATCTGTGTTGTTCACCTTTCGAGGCATAAAAGAACTCAGCTGCAAACACAATAATCTTGAATTGAAATAACAGAGCCAATTTTTCGCCTGAAAAAATCAATGACCTCTGTATTGATATTTTTAAAAGTCTTGTCTTAACTCTCAGGTGGTGCTTTCGAATTTCAAGCTTTTGAATTGATTCAGATATTATAAGAAAGGCTGTGTATCTGATTCTCATAGAGCAGAACATGTGGGGAAATTACCTCAACAGTAATACAGTAGATGTTTTTCTAAAAGACTTATACGTCTTTAAAAGACTATATTTCAATTTTGTTATTATACACTGTTGCATGTCTGAAGTCTCCCTTTAGTTTTGAGTGTTTTATTAAATGCATGTTAATATGGTTTGGCACACTGCAAGCTGTTACTCAGACCTGTTGTGCACATTTAATGTGCTTGAGTCCAAATAGTGTCTTTTTCATTATATTTAATCAAATTACCAGTAGCTCTTTATATTTTTCCTCTGCGTAACTGCATTGTAGTATTCATTATACATTATTAATTAAATAAATTAGCTTCCATTTAATCATACATCCTGTGTGCATAATTCACATTACACTTTCCCCGAAAGACTTAATACATTCTTAAAATACCAGCCTTTGGGTTTATGAATACATCACGTATATTAAAACAGTGATCATGTTAATGTCGTATATTGTAAGACTCTAACAGCGCTATGTGTTGGCGGTCACAAGGCCCCATGACCCTGCTCTCTTATCAGCTGTAATGCACAGCAGGTAAATATGTGTGACTATGCATGAGCAAGGTGGCGACATCATCTGTATTACAGAACATGGGCCTCCTGAGCGCCCTTGATACTGTCATGAACACAATGAGGTCATTTAAGAAAAGCCAGCCTGTGAGACAGATCACAAACATGACCTTTACTAGCAGAATAAAACAGATCACCTTACTGTAGCATGACGCTTCCGACCTGCAACAGCCACATGTGCCTGGGCAACCTGATAGCCATTTTAGCCCAGCTGCCTGCCGTGTACATGTTCTCTTCTCCCTGATTGGATGATGTGGATTCTGGTCAAGGCAGGTCATCCTGTGGTAGTTGGAGCTTGTTTAAGCCCTGTTTGTATCTGGAATTAGAAGGACTCAGTTATGTCTAGTCATTCAAAGCACATCATCGTTTACACCTTAAAAATGTATTGACTGTGTTCAGATTTCAGTTGGTTTCTGATTTAAAGATTACACTAGACTGTTATCTGTGTGTTATAATAAAAACAAATTTCTCCCAAATATACTTCTTTAATCTAAACACTGATGTGATGATATGAGCAGAAATATAATTATATTTATCAATTTTTTTATTTATAAATATAAGTAATTATAGTTTAGAA
>JAZGTK010017655.1:0-12185 GCA_036877625.1 Ambastaia sidthimunki
GGAGAACGTGAATAAGGAGGAGGTGATTTATGAGAATGAAGGGTTTAGGTTGTCCTCGGATGACTTTGTCTCTTCTAGAGATTCCAGTGGTTGTGATTCAGACACCCCAAGGAGTCTCACTTTGGGTCGCAAACCGCTCGGTTCCTCTTCCTCTCCTGGAGGAGGCAGACCCTTCAGAAAGGTACCCCCTGATCTAAGCCGCAGTCAGTCTCTTGGTCGCGCTGAGAGACACAAGTCATCATCAGATGAATCGGGACGCAATCCAAAAAGAGAGCCTGTCATGCGTAAAGATGTGGAAATCCGGGTCAGTCAGAGTCCCTTAACCAGGCCCAAACCGGTGGTGCGGCCCAAACCTCTCCTTACGAAATCAGAGCCACAAAGTCCTGAAAGAATGGACATCTGCAGCATACGACGCCAGCTGCGTCCCACTGGCAGCCTCAGACAAGGAGGGATCCGTGCGGTACGTGGAGGCGAGGAGTCTGAGACTGCTTCCGTTGTGTCCTCAGAAGATTCCATCACCTCAAGAAGTACATCTGATCTCTCCAGTGTGTATTCTAAGGGTAGCCGAGGTGGGGAATCAGACCATGAGTGTGTGTTGTACAGAACCACAGATGCCTATGAGCGAGCCCAGGAGTCTGAAGTCAGCTTTCCAGCTGGTGTAGAGGTGGAGGTGCTGGAAAAGCAGGAAAGTGGATGGTGGTACATCCGTTGGGGTGAAGAGGAGGGTTGGGCACCCACTTTCTACCTGGAGCCAATTAATCATCACCGCAATGTAGGTGTTCAGGAGGTCCGTGATGATCTCAGTAGCACCAACAAGTCCAACAGCCTTGAGAAGAACGAGCAGCGGGTTCAGGCCCTGAACAACCTCAACCAGCAGAACTTAAGGAGCATGAGCAACCCAAGCCCACCAATTCCATCCAAGCCACCAGGGGGCTTTGGTAAACCGACCGCAATGCTGAATGGTTCAGGTGTACGAATGCGGAACGGCGTCCGTCAAGCTGCAGTGCGGCCCCAGTCCGTTTTTGTGTCTCCACCCCCGCCCGTGAAGGACACCAACATTCACACAGGATCCCTGAGAAGAAATGAGTCGCTGGGTGCAGGAGACCACATGAGGTCTGGAGGCGGTGTGCGACGTAACTCGTCCTTCACTGCTGTTCGACCGCAGCAGACGAATGACGTGCGAGTGAGGGCTGGGACCACTATTACTGCACCCGTTGGAAGTTCAAGCCCCATGATTGGCCAGAGGAATGGAATTCCAGTTTCTACAGTAAGACCCAAGCCCATCGAGAAAACACATCTCATTCACAACAACCTTCGTGAGGTTTATGTATCTATTGCTGATTACCGTGGAGACGAGGAGACCATGGGCTTCTCTGAGGGCACCAGCCTTGAAGTTTTAGAAAAGAATCCAAATGGGTGGTGGTACTGCCAGGTTGTAGACGGCTTACATGGGCGTAAAGGCTGGGTGCCGTCTAACTATCTGGAGAGAAAGAAATAACTTCCCTTAACATGTTTTAAAGTACACAATTGTAATCAAAATGTAAAAAGAAGAACTGATTAGAGGAATGTGATTTTGATTTAAATAAGAGGGACAGAAAGAAGCCTTTAAGAAAGAGGTTTACATTAAAACTACAAAAATGCAGGTGAATGTTTTGCAAAATACCTGCCACAACTTTATGCCAAATGGGTGCCTTCAAACATCTTTCACTGAATGTTAAGAGGAATCAGTCAAACACCAGTGAATCAAAGTGAAAACCAAACTTCAACCTAGTGCCATAGGCCTACGATGACAGACAACACCAAACTTATTTTTGTTACAATGTTGACAAGAAGGTCATTTCAACACAGGTACGTGAAAAAGAGCAACACCTGTCTTCAGCACTCGGAACCAAGTAAAGTGTTGATGAAAATTTGAACAGGAAAACCAACAATATCAAATGTTATCTAGCACTGAGTGCACGCAGAAAAAAAACAAAGCATAAATTGGATTGTCATATTTTCAAAACTTGTTGTTTTGTGTTGATTTTTTTAATTTTCTTTAGAGATGTATTTCTGCTTTCTTGCAACATCTTAACACATCCAAACACAGACTCAGATGCTTTCTGTCCTGACTACAGCGTGTCTCAGTGGTCGTTCATCATATTTGTCTGTTTCTTTATTCTCCCTGTTTTTTAAATCCTCACCAGACCCAAATGTTAAAACATTATGTTCAAGAAAAACAGTCTGTGAAAGCTACATGCAGTTATACCACCTCATCACTGGGTTTAAGCCTAAGTTAAGTTTACAAAGTGCATCTGGTCCTACTGTTTCTAGTATAATTGGGTAGATGGCTTCAGATGGGAGGACTATAGATTTTGCTGCTCTGTGTTTGCTAGCTGCTGTTTTGCAGTGATAATTCAGAAATCAGGACTGGAACATATTATGTTTTGTTTGGCATTTCATCCCAGGGAAGTAGAATTAAATAATGTCAAGCCCAAAATGTGATCACACCAAAGACAAATACAGACACATGTTCTGGTTTGTTTTAGAAGCAGGATTTATTTAATGGGTACAAAGAAGTGCAGTGTATTCGACCAAACCTAAACAAGGTTTCGGAACTGAGAACAAAATATATTTAATAATCTGGAAGCACTTGATTTTTTTAACCCAAAATAACTTACGATATTGCTGGGCAGTATTGAATCAAAACTTCAAGTTTGTCATTTAAATAGAGTTTATAAATCTTGCTATCTTAGCCCATAGTGCATAATATAGGCCGATCTTCTCTATAGATTGCTAAGCTCAAAATCATAACCTCCCACCTAAAATGCAATTTTTCTGATCAAATAATGTTCATTAAAAACAGCATCAAACGGCTGATGTTCAAGACTGCTGAAATATTTTTCTAATGAATGGTGCAAACTCTGGGTTGGGTTTAGCACTACTTTTATTTTCATTTCGTTTTCTGCTGGACAGTGTTATTGTGTTAAACAGTTAAATCATTATTTACCTGCTAGATTGCAGTTGAATTATATTAAGCAGATAGTTGTTTATTTCGTCTTGTTTGTTTGTTTGGTGGTTGTGTGATCACACATGGACAATAATGATGAATGAAGTGGCTCATTTGTTGTGAATCAAAGCATTTCAGCTTTTTCTCAGAAGCAAATGCACTGGTTTAAAGACGCAGTGAACTTCATCAGCGTGTAATTTATTCAACAAAAATAGTTTTATACATTTTTATTGATATATTTTTTATGTTTTTCTTAGTACCAGCCTTTCAAAGGCGTAAAGTTAGGATATATTGTCATTGGTTGTTTTTGATACGAATTGGCTACTGCTAAAATCTAAGCTTTACAAAACTGTCATTTTTGCCTCTTAATTTGGGCTTTCAGTAGATATCTTGTTGCAAATTTATTTTTATTTTAACAAATTTATTTTAATCTGCTGCACCTTTAGCAACTATGAACGCTTCTTTTCTCATTATTGAGCCACATATAATGCCAGATATTTCAGTCATTGAATCTTTTTTTACTTTCATCACTTCTACAACTATCAAAGTCAAACACAAAATGCACAAAGTCAAGTTCTGCCAATTGCTCTGACTGGAAGGAAAAGTCGGCAATACCTTTGAAACAGCAGGAATTTTACCCACAAGGCCATAGCAGCACAATCACGATGCTACAGTATAAATGATACCGTACATTTTGTGAGAAAACAACAAAGCTGTATAGTTGTTAAATGTGGGACCAAATGTTACAGTAAACAGTTGTTTTTTTTAGAATTGAATTTGTTTAACAGCAATAATTTGATTTCAGAATTCAAATTCCAGCAATTGTGCTTAAATTTGAAATTGAAAACGTTCGCTTTTGACGAAGGCATTATAGAAATGTGTCGGCTCACTGCACCGCAGTGCTTGTGATGTCACAAAGCTTTTTTTATATTTTATTCTAAATTTACGCCTGTACAATTCACAAGGGAACTGTTAAGTGTCAGAATAGTTCTTTTCACTTATTACTTGTTACTTGCTAGCCTTGTTTCATGTGTTTTTTATTTATTTAGTTTTATTTTTTAAATGTTTTTCAGGAACAGTGTTTTAATGTTGTATTGTTTTCCTCCTCTTCACGTTTGACTCAGATGGAATAAGGAAATGTGCAATAGAAACCATCTCACCAATTAAGAATGAAGTACTAATAATGTAAATGTTTCTCAAAGTCATTTGAAACTCCCTAGTTCAAAACGTTAAAGACATTTTGTCAAATCTTAAATATTTTCTGTATTTGACCGTCCAGGTCAACGTGAGCGTGTCAAGGCCACGTGTGTGTTTCAGAATGTTTTGCTGAATGTTAAAATCTAACCCCACTGTCTGCTGGCCAACCATGACTTTCACAGTGATTTCTGCATTTTTATCTGCTGAGACGCAGCTTGCTGTAAGGCTTTTGGTGGTCTGAATCACTTTTGAGATAATGGGGAGGCAGGGGTGTGTTATTCTCTGAGGTGTTTGTCTGTTCTGTCAAATCGCAATCAAAGATATTGGGGTGGAACCGGCAGTGGCTACAGTATATGTTCTCCACATCACACACTGCCAACTGCTCGACATTTCTGTCTGACATCTGCCCCTACATTCCACCGTTGCCATGACAATTCTCTTCCTTAAATCCTCTTCGTCAACAGCGAGGAATTACATGCAGTACTGTATCATTGTCAGCCTCTCTGGTGTTATTTTGTGTAGTGCACTAACAAGGCCTTTTTTTATAAACGTATTGACATCCTGCAGATTTTTGTGTTAAAACAACACAGACTTCATATCTCACATACATCATGTTTTTAGATATTGTAACTAGAATTTCTGCTTTTCTGATCTGAAGTCGTTTAAATCTGATTCGTTTGCCTTGTATGATGTCACTGAAGTCAAACTTCTGTGTTCATTAACATTGAATGTATGTACTGAGAGTTTGACTTTGGTTGAAAAGATGAAGGTTATGGGGGACTGTCTTGGATTTTCTGGTAAAGAGAAGCAATTTATAAGAGATAAAATATCTTCAGCTTTCCATACTACAAAATCGGACTATAAGCCCTTCCCAATTGAGGCTTTCCACATTCTTGGTTCTTGGTCCACCTCATGTTTCCTTCCCTTGGTTTTTCATTTAACATATTTTAGGATCATATTTTAGGAATCATGAGAGAAGATTGTAATGAAAAGAGAAAGATTGCGAGTGAATTTGTGAGTTTGGTGTATGTTGAGGGGTTTGTGTGTAGAAGTTGGTGGAGATAGAAAGTGACTAGATTGTTGTATGATGTTTGCTTAGAAGGGAATCGATCAATTAATGTCAGAAAATATTAATTGTCTCTGATAGACTCGTGAAAAAAATGAAGAAAGTTTTGTTTTCACGCTAGCAGCTACTAAATATTATGTCATGATGGCATATTAACGCAAGTTAGACACAGTTTTCTCGGTAGAGCCTTTAGAAAACGCGATGTATTCAAGCAAACGCCTTTGACTTCTGAGGACAAACACACTGCTGTGCTTCAATACACACGCTGAGGTATAGAGACGTGGCTCCAAACCTCTTTAAAACAATTAAAAAGTTGCTGAGATTACATAAGAGAGAATCGTATTCCTCGACTGGCGTGTGTCGCTGTGAAATCACATTATAGAGTCTGTTAATCACAGCTGTTCAGGAGAACGTTCACAGTGAATACAAATGTCATACTGATTGTGGTTGTGGAGCCGCGGGGGGATCAGATCAGACGCAGTGATGAATTGATCACGTCTCTAACGGCTCACAGCATGTCCAGACAGATTAACATCATCAAGAGGAATCACTTACGCTTCCTGTGTCGGTGATGACTTGATTTACCGCGGCGTATATAACAAAAGTTACAACAATGCAAGTGATCATTTGAGTGTTTACAACATTTCACTCGAGTGTGATTTCAAGGCCTGGAGAAGTCATGGAAATTATAAAGGTTATAAAAAGTCGTGGGCATCTTTAAAGATGTTTTCTAGTTGTGCTGAGCTTAGAAGATATTTCCTCTGTCTGAAATTGCTGTTGGTTTGAGTTTGTGGGAACCTGCATTAAGTTGAATGAGTGAATATTTTTACAGAAAGGTTTGGTAGATCAGTATAGTCTGTAGGTTGCATGGGATATGTGATGGAGAAGGCCGGCACATGTCGGGTGTGGATGGTGGGGAACTCTGTGTGTGGGGGGCAGTGGTTTAAGAAAGGCTTAGTGGGAGTTTTGGCAGGTTTTTAGTTTAATGGATGTCTGTGTGTTCATTTGCATTTATAAACGGGAGGAGACAGATGTGACAGTGTTTGGCATGAGGCAGCAGGGCATGTTTTAATGTTTACCTCCATCAGACGAGGACAAAGAGGGAACGTGCTGTGGCGATTTCATCTCTAGCTGCTTCCTGTCACGGGCTCTGCTTGGCTGTCTGCTTTAATGACCATTTCCATTCTCTTAATTAACAGTCACCAAAACAATGACACGTGGTCGAGAAACATCTCGAATTAAAGCTATCAACCGCTGAGTGTTTTAATAAAATTGTGCTCCCACTACATTGTAATCTTTTCCTAACTATGATCTTATATCATTTTAAATCATTGAACATTGTTTTTAACCTCTTCACCAGTGTTTCAACAAAGACAGTTGTGTTGAAATTGGCCCTCAAACAGAGTTTCAATTCAATCTAACGTCAAACTCTCAGACAGGTCGAGACTGACTGTGGATGCAGTCTAACTAAATGAGACATTACAGCCTGTCTCTGTTACACACCATTAAACAAAACAAGTGTTTGGGTGGATTTGTCATAATACATACGTTTAAAATGTGCCCTTGAAAATATTGAGAAAGCCTTGCATTGATTTTATTTAGTGCTCAGCCAAATCTGCATTTTTATGTGTTTCATTTAAAGATAAGTGGTCTACAGCTTCAGCTTTTAATTTTCAGCAGTTTTTTGTTTGTTTTTTACTTTTTGTTTTTGTACCTTTTTATGTTTACATTGTATCTTGAATTGTCCTAAATAAAAACACAATAAAACGTATCCTTCTCGTTCTTACACCTCACTGTTGTGTTTAATACACCACACAGTAAGGAAAACACACACTCGTATGTAAATGCAGAGATTTGAGGGTTGGACATTGGGCAATCACAGAGGATTTATGGGTAATCTCTGAGACGCACACATCTAAGAGACATTTCATTTCACCATATTACACAATATCAAATCAAGTGGACTTTATCTTAAATTTCCAGTCTCAGATCAAATGAACCCAATAAAATCTACAGCTTTCTTAGCAACTCTGTTTTGTGTTTGGGTGGCAGGAAGTCATAATTTTACACAAACCTAAAAATAACCAGGTATCAATCAGACACTTAACATGTATCATGTGACTTGTTTTAAAGCATTTATCATTGCAAAAAAACGCACAGATTCACTATTATTATATAAAAAATCTCTATGTAGTAGCTTTACACACTTCTGCATTATGAACATTTTTCCTATTACACAAAATGAGATGAGAATAATATGAACATTTTTCCTATTACACAAAATGAGAATAAACTGATAGAATTAACATGATTGGTTCTCGCAGGTCAGGTGCACTGACGTCACGCATCTGGAAACGCCATATTTGAATTAAAGGCGCTAATAATATTTACGAGCCACAGCTGGTTAAATAATAAAACAATGTTTAATTCCTCAAGATTTCAGCAGCTTGAATATTTCATCAAAACCTGGCTTTTTTTTCTGGCTTCCAGAAAAAAGAGCATCAGCGTTTATAATCACACGCAGGTGAGTAAATTATGAGTATTATTTAAATATTAAACGCTGAACAATTAAAAGTAAACAGTATGTGTGTATATATGGTGTAAAAAACATGCTATACAAGTGCAGTTTTCAAAATACGTGAATTATGCAAATGCATGTAAAAACCTTTCGTGTCTATGCAGCTGTTCATCTTTATTAGAAAAAAACTGTATTTTTATTAAAAAAACGACTCAGTGATTTCTAATAATCACTGTCACTTATTTGTAAATGTTTATAGTCGTAACCAAGTGAGCAGGACATGCAATATTTTGTCCACTAGGGGTCAGTCTTTAAACTCGAACCATAGAATCAAGTGTTCAGTGTTCACAGAGGGCTGCTGCTCCTATAATATGCATCCTTATCCATAAAGGGTGACCTTCATCCTCCTCTTCCTCCTCTCAGCTCCAGAGCACATCCATGCACAGCATCAAAGACACGTTTGATCCTCACAGACGGCTGATCTCAGGTGCGACAGCCGCTTCTGCACTGAAGGTTCATTTTAGTGTCAGACTTCCTCTTGAACTGATCAGTGGTCAGCTGCTGTTAGTTAGTGTTGGTTAACTTTAAAGCTGTTCTAGTTGAAACCTTCGTCAACGATCTTTGATAATTATAGGTAGTGGGTTATTATCGAATGACTGAAATGTATGAAGAGCTAAAAATATGGATTTTATTGAATGTGGAGCATAAATACAGCTGGACTTATAAAATAATATATTAATTTCTCCTGTGTTTTGGTAATGAATGCGTTTTCTGTCATTAATCTTATTTTAACACGCATGCACAACTAGCCTATATTATATTTAAACCATTTAATATTATTGTAAACAATAATGACTAAGAACTAGTTCTAATAGTAGAATTACAAAACTGGTGGTTCAGGTGCTTGATTCTGATTGGTCATGTCATGTTTGAAGCCTTTGTAAATGACTTTATAAATATACACCTGTGACCTCACTATTGAAGCATATTCCTTTATTCGACAGTGACATTTTCAGTTGTCAGTCGCCTGTTTAAAGCGAGTGACATGTTTGTCCCCAGGAATTTGAACCAAAATCCTTAAAGATCTTATAGAATGTATAACAACAGAAAGAACGGACACCACACTCACTGAAACACATCTGCAAAGTTTATTGACAGTCATCTTTCACTCAGACAAAACAAAGCTGCATTAACTCATCATAAACATTAAGAAAAATATGGATTTGAGTCAACAGAATGCCACAATAAGCTCAGCCATCTTTCACCATGAAATCACCACTGACCTCATGAGCTCTAAATGGTTTGACAGCCCTTAACTGACACCCTGGGAAAGACAAATCATTTTTATTCAGGTAATAGTTTGGTCCCACTGTTCACCAATGGGTAATGAGTGAACGAAACACACTGACAAACATAGAGAAAGAAAATCAATTTTTTAATAAATTTATATCTATATAATAAGATAAAAAAGTCTATTTTCATTGCAATTGAAAATATATTCACATTTGATCAATATTCAAATTTAAATTATTTAAGGTTGGGGTGATAGTTTATGTAATCCCTGATCCTATATATGATTAGCCCACAAAATATCGGATTTTTTTATTTTGACAAACAAGCGTGTTGGCCAGTGTGCTAATATGGCTGTTTTCATTCTATCTAGAGTTTTGATTAAGAATAGTTCTGAAACAGTAAAGCTATATAAGGTAAATTTATCACAGAATCACACATAAGATTCAACACCTCGTACTCGACACACGCTACATAAATAAAGTACAATACAGGGTCGACGACAATCAAAAGTGAAACGATCGGTGGTACGTTCGTAATTGTTGGGAATTCGGTAAAACATAAGTAGCGCAAATGTTAACAAATAGCCCCATTTTATAGCGATTTCATTACAAACATTTAAATTATAGCAATGTTATAGAAAAGATTACTAGAATCAGATTTGAAAGAAACACAAGAATTGCTCTTTTTTACACCTTAAATTGTGCAACAGATATTATTAAAGTGATACAAAACTGGGGGGAAAATGGAAAACAAATATATTTTTTGTCAGAACAAATTGACTGACTTTTAAGGAAAAAGTGCCATGTTTATTTCACCTAAACTGTGCAAATTTAATCAAATAATAACATTTCTCAAATATTGGGGATATTTTCAGAATGGACTGCTTTTAAGAAGTTCAGTCTAAATGCATTTCCAGTGAAATAATGAAATTGCTGATACCAATCGAGTGCAGATCCTGTTTAGTTCACCTTGCTCATTGTGACCGTTTGCTAAGCTAAGCTGATATACTGCTCGCTATGGCTTGTGGACGTAGGAAAACCAGCACAAAATTACACTGAATCCTGAAGGACTGAAGAGAAAACTATACAATCATAATTTTCCAGAGATAATCCAGAAAGAGGAAAAAATTAAAGCGCTACAGAAACACCTCAGACACGACTATATTCTAATATTTTCCTCTAATGAACATAAATTAACATTCAAAAAGTGAATCACCACTTCAAACAATAAAGTAAAACTCTTAACAGAGGATCCTGCCAAGAGTTACAACGTTTCTGGACATGTTGTTAGCATTGCCTGAAGATTAGCTGGCTAATACTAATAGCAGCATGAATGTAAGCGCCAGCTGTCACATTATCTTTGCACAAGCTCACTGGCTAGTTATTACTGAACAATATTAGCCTGCACTCCATTTTAGGTTAATGATATTAAGCGAGCTGCTGTGACATACAAACAACATTTTTTGTGTCTCTTTTACTTTTTGTCTAGATCTGAATTAAGTGGGAATCTGAACTGGCGTTTGTTGAACATTTTGTTTAAACTAAACCAAACTGACGTTGGCTCACCTGAATTCATATTATCTGTCAGGGTAGAGAAGCCTGTTTTTAGTACTATTAAGATTTTTGTAGTAATAATCTTAAAAGCCCCTGTAGAAATAAGAAATCTTAGTTTTCATGATATATGAAACTGCTCACTGAACGTCCTTCTGTCTCCTCAAATGTTCTGAGATCTGTTGTCATAAAGCAGCAGGAACTCCTAAACCTTCATCATCCTTCACTGACCTTGAGAAGATACCTGGATACGTTTTATCAAGGTCCAAAACAAAAGATCTTCGTCTCTTACACAAATTCTACTTTTTTCTCTGTATTATTCAATATATGTCCCTGCTTTTTCCTTTCTTAGCACCAGCAAGATTTATGATCTGTTGTATTTTGCCTCTTTTTCTAACTATCCTATTAAATTCTGATCAGTTGGGTATTTCAGAAGCTGTGTGTGCTGTAGTAACTGTTATCCCCCTACAAGCCATTTGTGGCTCTCAGAAACTGTTGGGTTGAGGATACAGAAGTAAATTATGATCAAATACTCCACAAGGACTCTTTTATTGGTCATCACCTCAAGGCTGTTTTCCTTCTTGCTAAATTTCTAGATTCTGCCATGGTAACGTTTAAATTGCATCTGCAGGAACACTGATGTTCAGACTGACAGTTCAGAAGTTCACAGTTTGATTACGCTTTGGTTTAGGGTCATAGAATGAGGTGGTCATTACATTTTCCAGTGACGTTGGAGCAATTAAAATACCTAAAATGAATTGCCTATACATAACAAATCATGTCATATTGATCTCTCTAACATCAACCGTTCACTGACTTCTACCTTCAAATGCTTTATATAGTTGATAAAACAGTTGTCAAATCACAAAGACTTCAGATCAACATGGAAATACTGATTTGAAAGCACATAACAAGGTTTAGTTGTTGATGTACAGAGCAAAACTAGCATGAAACTGTGAGGCATGACATCAGCTGTACTTTTCATCTGTCTTTCTCAGTTGAGCACAGACAAAAATTGTCGCTTGCATGAGTTTCAAAATCCCTAAATCTGATTAAATCTGACGACAGCAAAGAAGAAATGACTCAGAACTGTAATGTCCTGTATGAAATGATTCCAGCTCTGAAGTATACGCACCTATGCTATGACTTATGGCTCACAGAGAGAGTTAAATAAACGGGTGACATGTCACCTGAAATATCCTGAACTGCTTGAGATGTCCACTGAAAAGCCAGATAACTCTTAGGAGCAGCAACATCACTGGCTACCATAGCAACAGAGACCTGCGCACGAAACACACAAGACCTTTGTGATTGGATGCCTGAGCCTTGAAGGTTCAAGGGTTCAAAAGTCATCGCCATGGGAACAGAGACCCAAGCATTGCCAGAGAAGTCCCTGAACTGTGACATCACCCTCTCTTGAAATTTCGACCAATAGATCTTTAATGGGACTCGGGTTGGGCGATCAGCCCCTTAAGTGCTCCGATAGGTCTTTATAATGTCTTTGATTGCTCTCCTGCAGATGGGACAGCTAGCGTTGCTCATCTTTTTGAGGCGGAGGCCGCAGGTGTAACA
>JAZGTK010017656.1:0-12185 GCA_036877625.1 Ambastaia sidthimunki
TGGTCTTACCCATGTTTAGGCCCATTGGTCAGAATGCAAAAGTGGGCGGTGTTTGGGTGTATGACTGGCATGATGCATCAATACTAGTAGTCGTGTAGGGAGGCAGGGTCCATGGTCCTGCAGCTGCAATGATGTCACATTAAGAGCATCTTGATGTTCCCGACGTTTTTTTCCATTTCCCGTCATGCTCAGATGTTGTGCCACAGGGTCAGAGGGGAGTGGGGGGGCATAGCTCTCCTCTGATCCACATTTATGCCTGGATGTCGCCTTTCTCCAACTTTTGTTATATTATGGCAAATTCTTTTGCTATTTTATTCACGTAATCTGCTCTAACCACAGAATACAGTATGCTGTATTTTTTTCTTATCTACTCTTTTGTGATGTAGAGCAGCAATCCTAGCAGTGGACTTGTTCTTTGTAAGCATTTGTGCTCACTGACAGTTGAAGTTTGGTACAAAGGAAATGTATTTTGGTTACTAGACAGCATCCTCAGTTGCCCTCAAAGTATTAGTTTTACTTTAATTTCTCTTCTGTAATGTGATGTATTTCTTACACACCAGAATTAACAAATGAGAGGTTGGCAAAAAAATATCTATTTGGATATTGGTGGACAGTATTCAATAGTCTGCACAGCCTGAGTGATGTCAGTAAACAACATTTGTTATGCAAGGTAATGTAAGTTTTGATAACGGATTACAAAAACATCTTTTAATATTTAAAACGCCATGACTAGACCACTGGTTTATTGTACAATAAGAAGGTGTGTAAAGTTAATGTTGATTTGAATATATACAGTAAAGCTACACACAGGCCTTGCGTAGAGTTTAAAGTTCTATATTTTCAACATTTTTAATTATAATGATGTTATCACAAATGTCATGGTTACATCCCACCCCCTCCACACTGCTGATTCCCTTAACAAATTCTTGCAGTCCTCATCCAGTGTCACAACACGTTGTGTTCTCCACACTTGAAGACAGAGACGGTCCCTTGAATAATAATAATGAATTGGTTTGAAATTTATATAGCCCATTTAACCTTCTCGCCAGATTAGATGCACACAGTGTCATCGTAGTAATTCCAGGCAGCCTGATAAGTTCTTCTGCTATTACTGTGTATGAACGTTTTCAGTTAAACAGATTAATCGGCCGGTCCGTCACTCGCCATTTTGAGTGTGGCGTAAATCACAGAGGGGAACGGCAGCCCCAGATGACTGCTCGTGTAGTAGTCAGACTACCGGCGGTCTGATGCGGTGTGCCACATCTCAGTCTGTCCCTCCTTCCTCTGTCTGCAGTTTGTTGCTCATGAGGGCTTTTTATTCCTCACTGGGGAGCCATCGGTGCCACAGGGGGATGAGTAGAGGACAGAATATTCACTCTCATGATCTCTCCACCTTCACCAGGCTGTCTCATCCCCTCCAGTTCTGCAGTGTTATTTCTAACAGTCGATGGTTAAATTAGGCGAGAGTGACGAATGCCTGCGTGTTTTGGGGAGGGTGAGGGGTAATTTCGCACGGGAGGGATTTATGTGACCTCTAGGATGGTGGGGCAAAGGGAAATCTCTCTTCATCTGGCACGATTTCAGTTCTCGGTGGTGCGTATGTCGACTCAGCGGCACGGCGGTGATACAAGCCTGTTTTTTGTGTAATTCAGTCATAGCGGAGACAAGTTCGTTTCCTACTGTCATATCAGTGTGCGCGATAGCATCGCCACATGGGCATATGCCCCTCTCCACTGAGCTGTGCTCAACCTATTTACTCACAGCACTACATGAGTGAACACTGCTGTATATCATGAGGGCTGCATCTGGATGCTGTAATGTTTGTGCTTTAGTCTATACAGCCATTTCATGCCGTTTTGGCTAAAACACTGACAAGTTTTGGGCAGGACTATCTGTTTATCCACAGAATGGAAGATGTTTTTGCAGTGCTGTTTGGGTCTGCTTTTAGTGCTAAAATTACACACTTGCAAATTTCTTTGGGCAGGTTTATTCTCTTCCATTTATTGTAGTCTCTCAATTAATAACACAGATCAGAGACTCAATGCCATGTAGCAGATTGGTGCAGGGAATTATGGGAGGAGCTGTAAAATTGTATAGAAGCAGTGTGAGAAATAATTTCTTCACAGTGCCTTTGTTCTGCTCCATCTGTTTTTAAAATGTATGAATTTTAATAAGACATCTATGAGTCTTTGTGCTTTGTCTGGTCTGTCAACAGAGAAGATTATGTGTCACACAGTTAGAGCTGCGTTTTTAGCCATGATGTTGATGTTTCTCTATCATGCTCTCAGAATAGTTTCTCCTGCATGGGGTTTAGCTACCCAAAAAGCAAAAAAAGAGAAAATCGCACAAGCCAAGCAGTGACGTAAATAGCCAAGGGCTTGTGGGGACTGTTTTTGCAGATTGGATCCCTCTGTGAGGACAAAATCCATCTCCCCTCTCTCTCTGTCTGTCTCTCCCTCTCTCGTGAACAGAGTCTTTTAAACATGGTAACTCTGTCTGTCTTTCCTCCAACTTGCTCATTAATGCGTGGGTCTGATGTTTGCATAAGTCTCGCTGTAATGCCTGAATCAATAGTTTCTTCCTGCAGCCATCTGCAGTGCGAGTGGAGAGGGGGTGAAAAGCCTCCAGTGATCTCAAGTTGTTTGATGGAGAGCTGTGAATACGGCTAATGGTGAGCTGTGCTTTCCTGACTAGCAGCTCCGATCTCCTTTTATTGACAGACTGATATCTGTGGTTTGTCTATAATTGAAAGCAGCATCAAAATATGGACTTTGGCAAATATTTCGCCAATTTGTCTGTATTGTTGTTTGGAGAAGATATCTGTTTGAGAGTGGCTTGTGTATTTAGGACTTGTTTTGTCTGCCTTTATCAAAAACATACAGCGTGTGTGTGTTGGCTGCATGTGTGTATATGTATTTTCACACTGGGTACAATTGCTTGGCCTCAGGTTTGAATCCACCCCTCCCCTGTCTTTGAACACAGGTGTTTTTCTCATTGTATTTTTGGGTGTAAACGGCAGTATGTCTGTGCGATTAACATGCAGCAGCTGTTTACCAATGTAGCTACAGTGTTTTGTTCATCCGCCATTATGGGCAGCCGTTAAAAATATACTTCACCTTTTCAAACGCACTCAGGTGCGGTTCACTGGTGCGCATCCATGTTCGGAAAACCACTTTCACACCCACCAAGCTAACCAAACACGTGGGACTTCACGTGGACGTGGGTCTGCGTGTGGTGCAAGCTCTTTTTGCACTCTTCTGGGCTATTTCCTCTCCTCTCCCCTGGAGGCAGGGCTCCGAACACTCTTTAAGTGGTTGGGATTCACCTCCTGATTGAGTCTCAGGTGGCTGGCTCGCCGCAGATGCTGGGAAACATTTTGGGGTTGGGTTCCATCCCCCTGTTTTGATGGGCTCTGGGTCTGTGAAAGAGGAAGGGATGGACCTGACTGTTCGGGTTATTGGGAATGTTGGCGAGGAAAGTTTAGGAGCTGAATTCAAATGATGAACTATTATGTATTTTTAATAAGCCATGATGTATTTTCATTGTATGGTAATAAGAAGCTTCAACATTTTAAATATATTCAGCATGTACAGACATTAATTAATGAGTTTCTGTGTTGTATTTTTTGTATATATACAGCAATCATGTAACCTAATTATAAAAAATGCAAATACCTTCATATTCTGATACACAGACTCATGAATTAATGTCTGCACATGCTTTTTAATACTAGTAGTTTATTTCTTCCCTGTAAGTCTGTCTTCACAAAGCAGCCGTTTTTAACCACATTAAATTTTCCCACATGATTAAAAAAATGTTTGGCTATCCCCCAAGCATTTTCAAGAAATCTTTTAATCTGCGTGTTTGTCAAGGCCAAATATTTTCCACAAATTCTTTTCAGTGGACTCTACTGCATCTACCTTTGTACCAGGCCAAGCATCTCCACAGATTAAAGTCTTTGTACTCGCCTCAAAGTGTTCGCTTCACTGAGCAGCTGTCTCCGCAGAGGCCAGGTAGATCCGATAGATTCGAAACCCTCTGAACCTTTTTCAAAGTCCCTTTCTCTCCTCGTGGGATTCTTACCTATGGCATCTTCCTTCGTCCTTCAAGCTGTGCTTCAGAAACATGGCAGGACAGGAATGATGGATCACCTTAGACCCACGCACAAGGGCGACAGACAGGCGGGAGGGGTTGAGGCTGGGGACGGTGGCTGGCCGTCAGCTGTCCTCTGGCAGGTCCAGTGCTTTGTCAGTCTCCTTTTATCATTTTTGCCAGCGGATCAGACTGCCACTACAGGAGAACACAGACGCAAGGTCCCCTTGCACGTGGTCATGTGTTGGAGAGATGCTGTATGCCATTTAAAATGAGTCTGTGTGTGTTTAGGCAGCCATACAACAGAAAGCTTTACATTAGATGTTAGAATCATGTTTGATGAGATCTCTGGATTGTTATTAATGCAGTTAAGAATGTTGTTCTGTTTAAGCATATTTGCAATGATGGAGAAATGACTTTGAACAATGCAAACATGAAGGAGATTTCAAAACACTAAGAACACATTTGTGTTTTTGCGTGTGCTGTCTGTGTTGTCTTAGAGACCAAATTATGCATATCAGGTAATTTTGTGCACACACAATTTTCTGTTCTAGATTCTCAAAATGTGGCTGTGTTCTGTGAGGAAGCTGCAGATTGCTCTGCTGGGACTGTACAACATCACTTCTTTGATCCAGACACCTGAATCTGCACTTTAAAACGCCGAGCGCACAGTTGTATCGCTCCTCTCCATCATTTGATTGTCATTTGATGAACTCTTGTTGTGATCAATAGAAAATGTACACAAACTAAATTCTGTTCACCATCTGCTTTCCACGGGCAGTAATAGCACAACGTTAATTGCGGCAGGCAAACAGCGCTGAGTTTTGTGAGGAGAGCACATCCATAATGAGGCTAATTTACATAGAAAGAAACCGCGTTTGCACTAAAAAGAATGACCATGGTTTAACTACACAGGATCTGAGATGTACGTTTTTCTAACTGTTTACTGAATTCGCCTCAAATGAGTTCTTCAAAGCATGACCTATTCTGGCTTATTTCCATTGTTTGTGTTTATATTCTTAGCTATTGTCCTGATTAGCCCTTGCTTGAGATAGAAGCAGATAAATAAGATTTATGCAGAGCCTCTGTAATTATTTAAATTACTGAATCGCATTTCTTGATAAGAAGCTAATGAGATACAAGCAGGGCAAGTGCATTTAAAATAACAACATGAGACGTTATTTGTTGTTTTATCTTTCACATCCATGCGACACACCCACGACACTTGATCTGTCACGGCCCGTCGCCCCAACCTTATACTGTATCAGCACTGCAGGCCTCCATCTTGATAGCAGTCAGTCTAGCTCTGCATAAGACTGATGGAGAGGTGTGAAGGCACAATGAAAGCTATGTTTGGAAAGATGGGTAACGCAACAAAGAGCTGACACATGAGAAAAGGTGAATAAATGCCTGATAGTGAGGAATGGCCCAGACTACAAGATCAGGCAGGTTTATTGTTTCAGGCACTGTTCATAAATATCCCTGTTATGTACGTATGGAATTGCAATATTTTCACGTTCACGCTTGAACTCTTTGTGTTCTACCAACAAGGAAGTCAAAGTTCCAGTTGAGGAGTTCTGTAGATTTCCCATTTAAACAAGAAAAAAAATCAATGCATTTGCAGAATATGCAAAACAGATGACTAAAATTAGATGCATTTTTCTTTCACATAATATAATAATGATGTTGCACATACACACACATTGTTACTGCAAAAGTAAAGCTATTTAGAAATAGGCAATAGCTGTTATTCCTTGCTTTAGTCTGTTTAGTGATTTTATTTCAGTAGTATGTACACACAGACATTGTTAAAAATATATTTGAATGAATGTGAATATGAATAAAATATGAATGAAATTACATGCAGTAGTTTGATAATCACGTACAGTATGTTCGAATTAGCATTAGCATTTTCTTACTGACAGGCCGAATCTAACTAATAGTGCAAAGCGAGTATGTCATTAATACTGGCTGGAGTCAGAACTTCTGACCCACTGCGTCCTGTCTCACAGTTGGACAGCCATGAGTCAGGTTGCTACAATGCATGTTTTAAAGGAACTGGCTGGATTTGCAAAGGTTTTGCAAGATATTCAAGGGTTTGGTGGGAGATATCTGCATACAGGATATGATAAAAGTATTGTTTTTCATCATTAGACAGGACACTTAACAGTGACAGAAGCTATTGAGTAGAAAGGGAGAATAAAACACGACAGCACTTTAAACAAAAGCTCACAGTGTCTGCAGTAAAACTTTCTTGCATGCAGGTGTATTATGGTGGTAATGCAAATAGCATGAATTAGTCATTTTAAATGTCGATCAGACGGCTCCAGCACTTTGTGGTTTGGCTTATGAAACAGGCAAACAAAAACCTACATCTGTCTGTGACTAGCCAATCACCATCATTTTCCTGCAGAGGGATTAGTCACGTCGCTGTTCTGGCTCTGGTGATTGACATAAATAAGCTTACTGCACTGATAAGTGGAAATGCTAACAACCAAGCTAACAGGGAATGTTCTTAGAAGTTCTCTCAGTTATCAAAACATTATACTGTTCTTGCAGTAATGTTAGTAGAATGGTTGTAAAGTTAGATATCACATAAAAAATGTTATTCTTAGGTTTTTAGTGATGTTGTTAAAAGCTTGGTAAAAATACTATTCCTGGGTTTATAAAATCCAAATGCTTCGAACAGTTAATCTGAACAGTTTCATTTATCAGCTGTTAGTCAAAGTGATAAAAGACAGGAAAGATAATGCGAGTTGGAAAACCATTTTGGTTGACAGTGTTACAACAGCACATTATTCATTTGAACATTTTTGTTAAACCTTTCAGACTATTTGCATGTTACAATTTGTACGTCTCAGCCATTTCTCAATATTCAGTTTAACAATTGCTTTGTCAAAAAAGCACTTGATTGCAGTTTTCTGTTTTTGTGGGACATACCAAAGCGCTTGTATTGTTTGTTTAACTTTTTTGTCTGTTTTTTAGCAGGAGAAGGACATTCAAATTCTTTAAGGCATTTAATTGGTGTAGTGCAACATGAGTCATCACTGTTTTTAATTCTGTTCCCCTGAAAGAAACACTGTAAATTTAAATGTTTATCTGGTAATTTAGTGGGTTGCAGCTGACTTCAGAAAGCTTAGAAATATGGAATAAAAGCCACCAGACTACCGTTTTGATTTCATAGAGGTCTTTAACCCCAATTATGACATTTTCAAGCATTACAATTACATGTTAAACTGTTGGCTAGTTTGCTTATCTATAGTTTGCTTAGTTCAAATGTGTTTTTATTAGGTAAAAAGTGTGTAATTTTGTTTTTAAGCCTTATTTTATCCCACCTTGTTCATTTGGTTACATAACTACCCTTTCCCTTGACACTCATAATGGGGAGGGTGTAGATGGGGGGTGGATATGTGTGAACTCCGTTGCTTACCATTAATTAGTCGGCTTGGAGCGTAGTTACACTAAAAGCATCTCTGGTGTCCTGCCCCACTCTTTCATTGTTGTTTTTCCTTATCGCCCTTGGCAGCATCATTTCTATCTTCCTCCCTTCGCTTAAATTAGAGAGGAAGATGCAATGAAACAGTAATTTAAAAGAGGAATGCACAAAAGGTCATCACGTAATATAAAGCTTTTAATTGAAAGAGACTGAGCGAGAGAGACAGAGAGAGCAAGCTGTGCGATGCTCTTAGTGAAGTTTAGTGTTGGCGGATCAGACTGAACACAAGTTCCTGTTCCTGTCTGCTTCCAGAGTGTGAGTCATTTAACAAGATTCTTCCTGAAATGCACATCATTGCTTTAGTTTTCACTTCAAAAGGTGTTATGTATAAAAACTGAATTCATGCCCCACGCTGCTACTAGTAATCTCTACAGAATGCACCTGAATGGAAAAAGCCCAATCTGCCAAATAAGCTTGATTGATCGTGTTTTAAACAAAAGATAATAAAATCGAATGATCTCCGTCAGACCTCCAAGTTGTCTTTTAGCCAAGCTTTGGCTGTATTGATCAAGGCCTTAAAAACAGTAAATACAAACTTTTGAGTAATTCTGCAGCTTGCCAGAGTTCTTTCGTTCAACACATGCTGTGGTTTTTTTCCAGGTCCAAAACAAGACGAGGAGAGAAACCAATAAAATGTTAACCAACCTTAAATCCGCTCAAATTACATGACCGAATTACCACAGGAAGGAAAATAAATGTAGCAATAAAGAGACGAGGAGAGGAGGCTGTATAAAAAACAACCAACACAAACTACAATATCCACTCTGCTTACTCAACTCAACATACTCTTTACACTCCTCCAGCACAGATGCTATCAGTGATTACTGGATCCGTGTGGTTGGTGCAGTGAAAGGGTGTGTTAAGTGGAACTAGAGGTTTGATGGGGGCTCCAAACACTCAACCGTCACTCAGGCTGATGTGGAATCAGGCGAGCAAGTAATGTATTCCTCCGACCTCCCACTGGCCATTTGTTTCCTAATCATTATGTTTGCTTATTGTGATTTATAACATGCTACAAGGAGCTCAGATAGACTTTGGGGACTGGCTGATTGGCTGGTGTGGTTTCTCAATGGCCAAAACTGATGTTATCAAGATTTACATTTATTCATTCGGCAGACGCTTTTATCCAAAGCGACTTACAGTGAATTCAAGGTTTACATTTTATCAGTACTTGCATTCCCTGGGATCGAACCCACAACCTTTGCGCTGCTAACGCAACGCTCTACCAGTTGAGCTACAGGAAGATCTATAGAGAAAGGTGGCTTATGGTACACAATTGCTAACATTAAATATACACATTTACAACGTTTACTTAGATTTTATTAAAAGTTTGGGATCGACATTAGAATGACATTTATCTTGGGTCAAGCAGGTACAGTTATCAGCCGATGCGCCCATAACCAGATATTGGCAGATTAATCTTCCTGACAGATATAATATTGTTCTGTCACTAGCGTTAACTTTTGGTAACCTAAGCTTAAAGTTAGCCGGATAATATATCAGGGGAGAACGTTTATTTTGCTGCATCACCCTCTACACAAACAGCCAGGTGTGTGTTTTGCACAGTAATCACATTTGAACGGTTAAAATGCAGCATAGACATTCCTATATATAACTGTATTAAGGTATTATCTGTCTTTTTTTAATAAAGCAATATTTGTTTTATTTCCGATGGTTCTTGCCCATTCTAGGGTCAGTGTGGTTAGTCACTGTATTGAGCGATATGAAATCATTAGTTTTTTGAAGATCCTACAAATTGTGCATCTAAATCATTGCAGTACATTGATGAACGGTGCCCGTCTTTGGTTTTATGTCACGATATGGTGAATGACCTACCGGATATCCTCAGTGGCATTGCCTTTATCTCAAGTGTCCTTCGCTCACTAAATCTAGCCAATAAACTGAGACACTGTAGTAAATATAGACTCTGATGTCTGAACTTTGACCTTTGACTCTGTGCAGCCAGTATCTCCTCATCTCTGCAAATGTTGAATGTTGCAAATGAATGATCAAATGCCTGCTGTGGTGATTAATGAAGTTAAAAGCAATTAATCACATATATACCTGTGATGAGCCTCAAATAAAGATAGTTGAGGGATTTATTTTGGCATGTTTAATATCATCATCACATAGTCTTCTAGTGTGAGCAATGCAGCAACAACGATGAAAGTCTTCAGCCAATCAGAGCACATGGTGAAGAACCCTGTATTTGTGTTTGCAACCTATGTATTTGCGTTCCTCCGCACACTATTGAAGGAGGCGTGGCTTTGGAGATCGCTTGAATGGAGGGTGGGAAATTACGCTTTTAACGCTAGGCTGAAATTGTCCACCCTATCTTTAAGTGTGACTGCTAGTAATAGTAGTTAGATGCTTTACATGCTTTTACATGCTTTGCATATCTGTGGCACCGATGATTGGAAAGTTTCTTAATAAAAAATTAACTCAAGGGTCTGGAGGAATGATTGTGATTTTATATTTTTAATTAATTAACTTAATTAACACCTAAATTGACAGCTTTAATTGCGACATCACTTTGTCAGCCTTGTTTATGTGATCTACTTAATATGTACAGCGCTATAAGGACCCACTATCTGTATACATAAATGTGTAATCTGTGTACATACAGTAGAAGTATATATATGACGCTAGCCTGCTGAGTTTATGAGGCCACATATCAAAGGAAGAGCAATGGCCTCCACACAAGCCAGGTCCACAGTGCGTTGTCATTACGGTGTAGGCAGGCGAACAGCTGCTGCGAGAGGTCCGTATTCCACAGCCGTGCTGGACTTACGACACACAGCACACTTTCAATTATATGGGCCGTAGGCAGGCCGCCAGGCCGTGTAGAGATGGGTGCTTTCCAATTACACGGGAGGGCTCGGTTGCAGAGTGAATGAGGCACGGCCGAATACACAGACATGCTTAGGTTTTTGCCCACACACAGACTTGTGTGCCAGGGTTCCATGACTGATCACACAACTGGCTTTTTCTGGGTCTAATGTGAAGAGTAGTCTCAGCTTTAGAAGGCACGCCAGTGGACCTTTTTAAAATCTGTTCCCTACCTGATGCGTATAGCTTAATAAACTGGAGAGTGTCTCAATCTGGCTGTAATCTGATTGGCTTTACAAAACAAAGGGCAGAGGTTTTAAAAGATATTCATAGTTTTGCTTTAGGCATTTAGTGGCAGCTAAACACCCACGAGCAGAACAGTGTTTTCCCTGTTATTAATCATGTCTGAGAATTAGAATGTATTATTAGTTATAATGTATTATTTTGCATTGGCAGAAATTAAGTCTTTTGTGTATTCTGTACTACAGACATTTTATTTCATGCCCGTTTGGTATTGTGTTAAAATAAGCTTCAGATAACCCCAGCCCTAAATAATTTGTAAAACCCGCATTAACTTTGGTTGGTTGCTTTTTGGTTGACCTCTCGTTCAGTTAAATACATGTGTCAGATAATAGTTTGTGTGTAAGGATTTTAAAGTTATGATTCTCTACTGAGATTTCTGAGCCTGTGCAGTGAGTGATATTACAGAGTGGCTATTGATTTGTTTAACACGTGGCTTTTGCTCCCTCCTGCCAATGAAACACTGAAAAAAGGCAGGAGATCCAATTTTATGGTTTTAATGACCTTGAAAAGTTGACTTTGCACCGACTGCTTGTCAAGCTCTTGCCTCGATTAGAGAGTTTCTCACAGAGGCATCATTTATTGTTCATTTTTATTGTTGAGGGTGCATAAGTGGCAATCCTGGCTCATTTATAATGAGATGTGAGAGGACCTAAGTTCAAATCCCAGTCTAATATTCTAATCTAATATCTAACGTTTTGTGTAAATTACAAATGAAAGTGTATTTCTGCCACTGTGTTTCAGACAAGCCCTTTTATTACCCACAGTAATTGTTCTTAATTAAATTTAATTAAAAGAAAACATTGCATTCGAAATGTTTCTCAGAAATCGGATGGTTTGAATAGGCATGACGCATCTGATTACTCAACACTGTGAGGTCATAATGGTGCGTCTTTTCTATTTCAGTATGCTGTTCTTTTCTTTCACTGCGAACGAGCTGTCAATCAAAGCCTCCCGATACACATTTCTGCAAAAAGCCTCGACCTGTGGGACCAATGACAGATTGCTGTGTGACTCACAGTCAGTCGCCCGTTTGTAAGTGTTGACCTTAGATCACAGCCAGGAACCATTTTTTTCAGTTTTATAGAGAAAGGTATCATTTCTGGCTAAATTTTGTTATGACAACTGTCAGCAACACAAATAAAATGTGTCTATATTACAGTCCTGTAATAATATAAACTATAACATAAATTTTATAGTCTGCCACCCAGACTGGACTGATATTTAAATAAAAAAGCATAAAAACACACTTTGAACTTCTGCAATTACTTGATTTGACTTTATCTTTTGGTGTGGGTTTTAAAAAAATAATTTGCAATTTCTCATGCGTCTCTCAATTACTCAAACTCAGCTGCAGCGTTTGCCACACAGATGTTGCTTCTTGTTAGATATGCAAGACCTCATTTGGGAAAATGTGATAGAAGTGCATGGCAAGGGAAATGGTTTTTCTATATTAAGACAGTGTGGT
>JAZGTK010017657.1:0-12184 GCA_036877625.1 Ambastaia sidthimunki
AAAGGGAAGGAATAAATTCAGCCGGCATCTGTAATGCATGACTTTATATTCATAATTTCCACAAGAGGAGCCTCAGGCTCTCCAGCTCTCTGTCATGACTGGATAGAGCTGGCAGCTTGTCAATGTTTTACATTCTCATGCAAATGGTTTGTGCCAAATCTTAAATGACTGTTTTTCATTCAAATAAGGGTTTCAGGATTTGAAATGAGGGAGCAAACAAAAAAAAGAGAGAGGGAGTAATTGTATTTTAGTCAAGGCAACGCTGAGGGAAGGTGCCAAGGCAATGATGAGGGAAATAATGTCTTCTTTTCAAACAGCATAATAAAACAAATTCACCTCAGACAATAGTGCCAGTGTGCACAGTAATCTAAAAATCTTCATTAGCCTTTGACCTTGTATATGCAGCCACATATTTAAATGTTAAATTACAATTCTCCAAGGCGTACCAACACTCCACGTTTTGGTAACCACCTCAGTAAACCAAGAGAAGTAAATATACCCCAGAAAACAGCTCATGATGTCACACTTGTGTTTGTGTGGAACTGTTAAAATGCCTGAATTGTGCACACTACACACAACATGTGGAACCTTGTGAACAAGCAGACAGAACCTCTGAAGTCAGGATCTCCAGCCCAATTTTAAAGCTAGCAGTGGTGCATTCTGACCTTTGGCATTCCTGTCAAACTGCCTGGGCTTAAGTGCAATGATTGACTTTGCAGTACAACTGGACAAAAGCTGGTCTGTTGCTGTAAAATCTGAGGAATGTTTAACAAAAACAAAGATTCATTAAAGACAGAAACCATTAAAAATTCTTTTTCAGGTAACTTTAAAAAGTGTGTTTGGGTTTATAAAAGTCATACAATTTTTGAAATATGTTTTTGCTTTTATGTTTTGTCTTTTTTCTTTAAGCGCTCTGATTTGAGCAATGAAACTTCTTTCTTGTTGCATAAGGGCTTCATTATGATACAGTGAAACAGTTAACAAAAAGCAAAGATGTGTCCTATATAATTTACAAAATAATGTCAACTGAAATGTGAAAGTCACATGGACTCTGTTTCGAATATAGAAGCAGCCTATAGGTTCATGCTAGGTGTTGCAAATGTAGGCATGTATAATTTGCATTGTGTGTAGCTCAGTGACAAAAGCTATTCTAGATTGACAAAAATATATTGTCAAAATTATGTTTGTAACTCAACTGGTTAAGTACGTTGTTTAATCATAGAAAATCTACTGTATAACTTGAATGCACAAATTGTGAGTCCTTCACAATTAAAGACTCCAAATGTGGCAAAAGCCTGAATGTAAATGTACGTTCAATCTGATTAAAAATTGACTATATTTAATATTTGCGTGTGCTACATATTTTGGTCTTATTGAAGTGTAGTGTTATTATTTTAGCAACATGCTAATGCTACACTATTAAAATCAGGTCTGTTGCATCTCTCATGTGCTTCATGTAAAGAGAGATATTTAAAATGCATGAAGTACAGCTACCTATTTAAGTGTTTCAAATCAGTAATATGTTTTTTAGATAGTTTTTTTTTAGTTAGAATACAGTCTTAAAAGATAATAAACAAACAAACAAAAAAACTTAACCCAGTCTACGCAGGTTAAATGGTTTCCTAGCCTGGTGAGGCTGTTAAGGCAGGTCTGTTTGAAATGGCTTTTGGCATCTCAATAAGTTTTGGAACAGAGCCATGGTCTATAGAGTTGGGGTTCTTCCAAGCAATCCAATAAAAAAGAATTCATAAAACACAATGCATCCCAGAATTGAATTCCCAGCACTTCTTATATTACAACGAATCAAGAGAATCACAACATCTATTGTATTGTCAAAAACTGTAATAATACTGAGGCCTGAAGATGTGATTCAGAAAACCACTGGACCACCAAACATGTCCATTAAATTCTACAAAACACCTGAATTATTCACACATATCGACATCAATTAATCATGTTGCAAAGACTTAAAAATGTAAAATAAATAAATAAAGACATTATCATTACAAGTTTATGAGTTCAATGAAGAGTGGAGTGTACAGTCAAGTCATTATTATATAGCTCTTTGTAGGTCATATAGTTAAACTAAAAGGAGATATAAAAATGTTATAAAAATAAAAGTGCAGAGAGAAGTAAAATATGAGGGTTTCCCAAAGGCTCAGTTTAAAAGTGCAACTATTGCTTCACCAAAGGGCAGAAATAGTACAGAAATCCAGATCGTGTAGCACCAATTGGTTGGTCAGATTTAACTAAACTGAATCTGAATGCAAGTGTTTCACATCTGTTTCAATTCTGCTCTTACTGAATTCTATTTTACTGCAGTTTGGGGCTCTGAAAGTTCTACATCGAGCAGATTTTGATGTCCGCATTTCACCATTGTTTATTTCCATCAAGCTTCATGATATTCTATTGGAATATATTAAAAATTAATTTTTTGGCCCATAAAGTTTTTGGCCCATAACAAATGCTGAGTCTTAAGTATTTCTCAGATGAAAAAGTTTATCTTCTTTTGTATAACACAATATAATAGGATATCCATTTCCATTGGGGGTCATTTCCTTCATGGAAGTCCAGACAGTCCGAAGTTTAAGAGGGATGCTTAGAAAAATGGCTGAAAGCCAGTTGGCAGGCAGAAGTTCTCAACACACTGTGTGATTTATGTTGACAAATGGTGCAGGATATTGTTACCACACAAATAAAAGTGTATAAGCTCCACTGTTGCAATCAGCTCTTGTCCTACAGTCACCACCCTATCTATAAGATAAAGAAGGTTGAATTACCCAACGTTATCCATTATAAAATAACCTTTACAGAGGATCTCATCTAATATACTCTTTCTTAGAGAAAAAAGTGCTGATGCACAAAAAACAGGAAGGTAAGGTGGGGAGAGATGGACCAATCCGTCACCTCATTATTTTTCAGACAATAGTACCATGCAACACAATGACAAGAAGGGCAACCAAACCAGGTCTTAACCGTAGCTCCTGTTTTTGTGTGTCTTCAGCAAGGTTTAGGTTGATCGATTCTGGGACTTCTGTGTGTGTGTGTGTGAGTGTGTGTGTGTTGGGGAAAGGAGGGGTTGAGATGCCTGCAGGATGTTATGAGTAGAGAAGTCCCACTGAGCACAGAGAGAGCAGCTGTCAATCAAGGGTTCATTAGACTCAGGGAAGACGGCAGAGGGGCACTCACATAACAAACAGAAGCAGACCAGGCCACTGCCAAAGCTGACCTGAGTGACGTGTGCGTGAATCGACATGACACCCATTCACCATCTCCAAACATTTCACCCTAAGCACAGACCACCAAAATTCATGTGCATTTTTCTGCATTTCATTTCATTTAGATGAGCAGATGATGAGAATATCAGCTCTCATGGATATCAGCTGTGATTGCTAAAGTTTTGTAAAACTATTTTGTTAGTATGTGTTGATATAGTTACGGTTTTGCAGTGGTATTGTACACTATTTCTTAATGTATGTTATTGCAAAGCAAAAAGTTTATCTTCATAATCTCTGATTAAAATGTAAAATGTAATAACCATGTCTCTAAAGCAACTTTCTTCTTTTGCTGATGTCATCAGTATCTCTTACTATATAACCCTTCCTCTACTTAATGTTTGTTTCACTTTGAAATGTCTCATTACTGAAGTTATAAAGCACTGTGAATGTAACATTTACAATCAATACAATAGACTTAACTTAAACATCTAAAAATATAAGTAATGTCATATAACAAGACGATTGATCTTAGAGAGAGAGAGTGAGTGAGAGAGAGAGAGAGAGAGAGAGAGAGAGAGAGAGAATAGTGATAAATGTAAATATAGACATGGGTCCACTTGAGCAGTAGCTGGCACATAATGTAGGTTATTAAAACAGACCAGCAGCACCTCTCTCATGCTTTCTAGCTATAATCAGGGCCAAGTCATGCATGGACAAATGCATTCCCACCTGTCTGTGAAGAGTAATGTGCATTTAGGCAGGGTCTTGCTAAGCCGTGACTCAGAACACACTAACTCATAGCCAATCGTTTGCCACTTAACCTGCCCGCTTGTTGTTTGCTTTTATTAAGAGGCAACTGTTTATGATGCATAATTCATTGCTTAATGAAAAGGGTTTCATTAATTCATCATGGCTGTATATGCATTATTTAATTTGGAATTATGCTTAAAAGTAAAAGGGATATACTTTAAAAAGATATAAGGGTTTTCTGTTACACATGATTGGTTTCTTAATCACAGCCATGATTAGTGGCTAGTTGTCGTAATCTGAGGGGTAAACAAATGCTAATGCTAATCTCAAGGCAGCGCTCTCACATGCGGAGGCCTCTGATTTTCATTTAATTATTTACCTCTGCATTTATGTGTTCATTAATTTAGGGCCAATTCCGAACTCCATCTTACGAGGGCAATGAGCAATTAAGGCTTTACAGTGTAATTGAAACCAGTTGTTTTCACATGTAATTATGTCACAATATAGAGTGTGTCGTACTTGGCAAATGACATTTTATGCTACGCTAATTAGGATTATTAGGATTAAAGGTTCAAAACATGCTGTTGACTTGTGCAAAACTACCCACTTGTAGGGGTGTATGGTTAAAAAATGGATTAGTCGTTTTTGGGTGGCAATTTATTCTGTTATGCTAACTATGAACAATTCAAGTTTAGATGTTTGTTTAATTTGCATGTTACATAGTTTTTTTGCTATATTGCAACTTTTTTGCATGCTATATCATTAATGAGACTCTATAAATGATATAAAGATAAACAGCATGCATTTCTCTAAAGAACGCAAGCATCATATAAAGAACGCAAGCCTCAACATAGCTACTGTTCGGGCTTCCTGCGTGTAGCAGCTAAATCTCACACAGTCTGGAAAAATCTATTGTATTACTGAGGGAGGAACTTAACCAGAAATCTATGCTCTGAGTGCTGTCTGATTTTCTTGACAGTTGTGACAAATTACAGTGTCCTGGAGAGACTTTTTTCCTATAGTTGCAGTGCATTCGAGAGACTCATATACTATAATATATTTTCCTCTTGTTTTGCAGCTCTGAGGAATTCCTCACAAGAAATAAATAACAGCTGAGGATGATGACGATGGTTGCAAATAAGAGTCAAAACTATGTCTTTTTGAGATGTTGATGTGTCACAAATGGTGATGTGGAGCTGAGGAATCTTCTCATCTCAAGTTCTTGATGAACCCAAACATGAGGCCCGCATCAAACACGTTGCGATCTCCCTCAAATCAGTGGAACACATCCATTAAGAGTGACCTTTGTAAAATCTGGCTTCGCCAAGTGCCAGACTTTTATCATCCTTATAAAACTCAGTGATGGGCCGCAGACCATCGCCAGACCCGAGCCTGAATGAAATAATTGAGTCAAGCCTTTTATCACACCCTTTTGTGAAACACACACACAGCAGAAGTGGGATCGCTTAGTTTAGAAATGAAACATTTTGTCCATCAAAAGTAAAGCTATGTCTGTACACCACTTACATTTGTGATCATCTCAGTTTTGGCTGGTGACAGTTTTACGATGACTTGGTTTCATCTCATTGGAAGTCCTAAAAGGATGCTTTGGGCCCTTTGAGTGTAAGATAAAATTAGACCCCTTGGTATCTTCTGTGTTATCTTTTCTTGATAGAGTGTAACATCTACATTTTGCTCTATGACTAAAAATTTACCATTGGACATGAAAATTGTTACTTAAAATTGTTTTAAATGTATTGAAATTACCATGAACTGCATAGGTCCAATAGTATAAAAAATTCATGCACATTACCATAACACAGGCAGAATAAAAAAACTGTAAATGCATAAGGCCTAAACAACAACAGAAGTAATTTCCACCCTAACACATGAAAATAAAACACTGGGCTACATGTCATGATAAACAACAAAAGATAATGTTTTCCATGTACGTATGATTTTTTTGTTCTAACCAGCTGTGACTGTGACAAAAAACAAGCGGCAAACAAAACCACACTTTTTATTGCTTAGTTTATTGCTTAGTTTCTATTTCTGTAGTGTCATGCTGGGTAACCTTGCCTATTATAAATGTCAATGGTCATTCAAATGTTGATATGCTTTAGCTGTATATACCACGTGTGACTATGGTTAGTTGCCTTCCATTGCATGAATGTTACTTGATTTCTGTTTTGTTCCTATTAGAACAGATCCGTGGCCAGTCATTTGCTTACAACCCACCAGTTGAATTATCCTCTTTAAGATCGCTCCTTAAACCCTTAACAATTTACACTGATTAAAATCGTGATAATTTCCTGTTAGCATCTAAGCCATTGAACACATGATCTTTATTAGAAGCTGACTTGTGGTCATCAGTGGATTGGAATGTTCTCTAAACAGATCCAGTGCAGGGTGACAACAGCCCAATTCCACGCCATCCTGCCTTAACTCAGAAAGTAATTGCCACGTGTTTAATGCCAAACCACTAACACTGAGTTTATGAAACACAGAACCTGTCCCTATTTTAGTTTTGTTTTTTGTTTTGTCTTTGTCTTTCTTTTCGTTTGCACAACCACACTTGCCACTGTTTATTGCGATAAGTCCTGCTAATGAACAAATGGCCTGTCACCTAAAGCACTTAGAGCATGGTGTTAAACTCTGGTTATAAAAACCTCTTCCAGCTCTATTGATTTACTGCCAGGGTTTGATTGTACCCTAGGGGCAGAAGGCCTGCATGGGCCAACATAGCTCTTACTGTTTTAGAGTCCATACACCAAACAAATAAATCTTCCACTCATTAATTCACTCCCGCTCTCCTCTACCCACTGATAATGGTATAAGAAAAAATTAGGAGCAGATTCATACAGGACTCCTGTAGTTTGATGCATTGTGTTTTACATTGCCCTCTCACATTAGATTATCCAGAGCAGACAACTTCCCCTTCTCTCTGAAGATTTCATTAGTGCTCCAGCGAACGCATGAGGAACCGATTTGGACCAGACCAGACTATTTTTCGAGCGAGCGACGGTCATTATTTTTGAAATCCTGCTAGGCGCTTTTACAAGTGCCCCTGCGGCGCTAACTGGACGTGTCCTCAGTGTTTAGGGAGAGATTACGGCCCGTTCTGAAGCAAATTCAGAGGAGTGGGCAGTCCAGCAGTCAGCTGACTTTTTATGAAGGGGAAGACATGATAAATGTTGATATGGTAGGACAGTTCGAACCACCAAGAGCATCACCTTGAGAGACTGAGACTGTGAGCTCACTGGACATTACGGTGCTGCTGCAAATCGGTCAAACTTCCACATAAAATTGATTTTTTCGCGTAATGACTAACCTCAGAGTCAGACAATTACATCCAGTCTGTTCTGCTCTGTGGAGAATAAAATCACGTTCGCACTGGTGCGACATACTGTAGGTTTTACACCTCAACTCAAGCAACAGCAAGGCAATTAATTCTTCTTAACGATGGAACTAAAGGGACGAAAAAGCTTTGTAGCAAACTAGGCAATTACTTTTGTAAGGTGACCGGAGTTGAGCTTTCTTTGAAGCTCTACCTCAGTGCAGTTCAGAGGTTTGTGGAATACAGATTTTGTCCATGCCATTTAAGTAAAGAGTTCATCCAGATGACATGTGATTGGAATTGTGTATTTCTCATCATTCTGTGCATATTCCAGCATCTCCTCAGAAAATTATATTATCTTCTTAAGACCTGATACAACCAGCCACGCAAGTCTCAGCTACAGATTCAGGGATAAGACCCTGTGATGTTGGAATGGTTTTGAAGTCAAGATGCCAACAGGACCTCATCAAGAACAAACTCTTTGGCTATTGGTCTTAGCATGTCTTTAGTGGCTACTTTGAAGTTTTCTATTCGGTCAGGCCAACAGACAGACTCAGTCTACATCAAATGTCCATGAACTTATTAGAAGCTTGTCCACGATTCCTCCTTTTCCTGCTGCCAAGTATTGGAACCTTCAAAGAAACCAGTATATCTGCAATGAGCATACACAAAAATTTGGCCTGAAACAGCCAAACAAAGTTAATAAAATTACCTAAACCGCCAACCCAGCAGTTTATCTTATAATGTTACAGCATGTTAATGAATGTTACCCTTCATTTAAACTAATTGCAGATTCAGAACATCTAACCTTTAAGTCAGTCCCTTGCCAAGGACAAATTCATTTCAAATGCTTTGGCTTTATTAATGTTTTCTTCACGCTTTACTCACTTCAGTATTAAAATTTTCTATATTGTACACTAAACAACATGCTGTTTACTTTTCAAACACACACAACATAAGATATCAGAATAACCACTACTGACAACAGGCAGCAATGTTTTTCCTGATTTAAATTTTTTCAAACTATATATTTGCTTAAAAAATGAACATATGTTCTTTTCATGACACTAAAATAAATCACCGTTCAGAACTTGCACAATGCAGGTTTCAAAGCTACAAAGCAATGTTAGACAGATGAACAAAAGAAACTCTTTATATTCAAAGCAAACATTCTCCTTGTCCTCTTTTTTTCTAAATGGTACAGACGTGACAGAAAGCACATCGTACCTGTCACAGTATACGCTGAACTCCCCGAGAGCACGGCCTGAGAGTCAGGTGACATCTCTGCTGTCTCACCATCCTGACACATCAGGCCGTGGAGATGCGAGGGTGACAGTGAACTTGACAAAACATGTACATCTGCTGGGGGCAAATCACTACACTGCTACGATCCGTCTCTCTTCAGCTCTGTGTGCCAGAGGTCTCCAACCTGTAGCAGAACACTAATTTCACCGGGTCTCATTCACTAACCACTTATGTGCACTAAACTGTGAGTTAAATACAATGAGCATTAAACAAAAATACAATATTAACTTAACAAAAGTAACCAAAGCTAAAAAAGAGCCGCAACAGTTTCCTTAATTTCCACTAAAATACATTAAAATGTTTTGAGTTTACATTTTTGTTTTAAGCAAGAGCACATCTTCAGATATTAGCGATTGAGACGCACTGTCCATTTGTGCTTTGCAAATTATGCATACAGTACGGAGCAGTTGCTATTTTAAAGATGAATTGCATAAATAATCCCCAACAAGTTTCACATACTTTCTTACTCTCCCATTGGTCAGACAAACAAGTAACCCCGCCCCAAACTCGTGCCATTGGTTGTTACAGTATGCCTGGCCCAGTCAGACTGCTCAAACAAACAGACTGCAATTCTGTTTGCTGCACTAATGGTGCAAAAATTATTCACATTACACTTATATAGCTTTTTGTTTGCTTTTTAGCTTACCACGATCAGCTGACAGTTTGTGGAGGCTTTGGACAAAATTAAACAATTATAATTTACTTTACAAGGAATTAAACACTGCATTGCTGCTTACTCCAGATAACTAGTACCAGATGGATACAGTTCATGTTGATACATCGGACGGGGCCTGTTTAGTTCTTTGAGTCAGCGGGGTCGTAGCCTCCACTGGCTCAAGAATATCGCCGTAACTGTCTTTTGTAATCATTTAGTCATGAGGTAGTGTCACTCAAATGGAATCACATTCAAGCCAAAACACTTTTTATGTACAAGCAGCGTTTGAAGAGCTTGGACACTCATCAGAGCTGAAATTTCAAAGCCGAAACACACATCTGTTAGTGTGAAGGAGATCTAATAAAGCTCAGCAGCTTGGAAGAACAAGCTCGATTTATGTCTTTTGCAATGTATTTATTCCTACTGATTAAAAATCCAATAAATATATGTTTTGGAAGGTGGTTTATCAAGCTGATTAAACCAATTGGGGAAACCAGCACACTACCATCCCATGCTGGGGGCCATCAATGGTTTGGTCCATACAATATAAACATGACAAACAATTGAAGACAAACATGTCCTGGCAGATACATACCCCTTGATCCCTGCTACTTATTGTTATCATAGCTACAACTGGCCCTGGCACAGACATCAAGACTGACTCTATCCACACAGGGTTCATGCTGATGGGTTGAACCTGCCCCCACTCCCTCCAGCCTGAAGCTTACTGGGAGGCCTATAGCCAATATCATGTTTTAGACTGTCTATAATCTGCGGGGTAAATGATAACGCTAAGGTTTTTAGGCTAGGCTTTGCATTCCCTTATTTGCATTTAAAGGCCCAAAAGTAATCTGCAGGCTTAGTTAAACCTCAGTAAGACATAGGGTGGAAAAACAGATTTACTTCCAGTGTTTTCGATGGTAGAAAATCCTTGCCACAGCTCCAATGGTTCATGCTGTGTCCTGGCACACAAGCCATGCATGTGTATTATCAATGGCCTTTAATTGACAGAGAATTATTTTTTTCCACAACATTCAAACAAAACCACAGAACCGTCACAGGGGACAAAGGCTTAAGCCCAAGATATTTAAACAAAGCAACAAACACACACTAAAATATTCAAGCTATGCATTTTAAAGCCAAAAACCCAAAGAAACATTGACTTTAACAAGTTAAGGGATTGGATTGTGTTTTCACACATTCAAATGCACTGGGAAAAAAAACACCCTAGAATGTGTTATCAGGTCATTGAAAAGCATTTTCTCTGGTGGCTGTGAGCTGGAGATCAGAAGAATTTATTTCATGAGCGATGTTGTGTTTCATTCAGTTTGTTTAAAGAGCCACCACACGTTGCATTTCTGTATTTCACACCCTCACGCAATGCAACTAATCAATGAACATCACCGTTCTACAGCGACACGCATGTAAATCTTCCGTATTTTTTCTACCCAAGAAAGTTCCACTTCCTACCATGAAGATATTTTCAGACTGCTCCTATATGTGGCACCTATATGTCCAGAAGGTATTTGAAAGATTTAATCCCACCGTTTCGTCTGAACGCATGTAATTTCGTCTGACAAACACCAGCCCTGCAGGGACATTTCCTTCATTAATACTTGACAACATTCCTGGCGTTCCATAGAGCTGGAAGTGTAAGTTGTGCAAGCAATGGAAAGTGACCCAGATTCAATCTTTACTGTGATGCTTTTAACACTGAGCAACACCTGTGATGCAATATTAAACCGCAAGCGTTGCTAGCACAATGTGATCAGACCTAACAATTCAACTCACAGAATCCGGATGTGGAATATGATTTATCACGGAACAATACTGTGACCCTGGGAATGCTTGAATAGAAGCATGTTCTTGAGAAAGTTCTTTAGATTTTTCTTTAATAATAAAACTGATTGAATTATGGGGGGAGGGGTCACTGAAGCTTTATTGTGTGCCAGAACATAGCCAACTAGCAACCAAACTGAACTGCCTAGCAACCACCTAGCAAAGCTCTTGCAACCACACAGATAAGCAACAGCAAAGCAATGCCCTGGAAACCACCTAGAATGGTATAGGAGCTTCATAGCTTTATTTTTCTTTCGAAAATATAAAAACCTTACAAACATCTCTCATCAACCAAAATCATAAAATATTACATTCTACGTAAACATCTGACTAAGAATTTAGGATCTATATTATATTTAAATACATGATTATACAATTATCATTTAATACACCAAAACAAAACATTTATTTTATGCTTAGGTTACCTTTATATTTGGTTTTCTTTCTTCTCGGTTTGACTGTATCAAAAAACTGAATCATCTGAATAAAAAAAACATAAAATAGGAACAATCTCTTTCACACACACACACGGACACATCACATGACCTGCCAAAGCTTCTAGTCACACGTTAAGTCAGGTTTTCCTGCTCGCTCTTCCATGCTATAAGCTCTATGTGCACTAAACAACCATTTGGAGCATCTAAATGGCTGACTGCTCCAGAATTCTGCCCACATCAGTACAGATGGGTGACAGCTCACAAGAATGTAATTGCTGAAAGGGTTTCTTGACTGACAAGGTGGACTATTTTACAAAGACAATAAAATGCTTTAAAAAGGCAATGCTTTAGTTACACTATGTGGTTCTCTGTTTCTACTGGACATTTAATTTTTGACAGAAGACAGAAGTGGGTGCATGTAACATAATCCTTTTAAATCTGACAAATTCATTATTTTAAATTTAGTTTAGTTTTAAATTTAAGAAAAAAAGTCAGGAGAAAGTGGAGAATGACAGGAAGTTTTTGGGGTAAAGTATTAATGTATGTATGTTGCAGGCTGGACTCGAAACTGCACCACCTACATGAACACCAAGGCCTAAATCTTGCATATAATACTATCTATTTACATTTTGCTAAGATATCC
>JAZGTK010017658.1:0-12182 GCA_036877625.1 Ambastaia sidthimunki
AACACATCTCTTACACAGATTAAACCCTCTAGACTAGTTCTCAGTACTGGTGTTGATGGCAGTGTTAATTAACCAAATTAATAAACTGTCAGTTATAGCAAAAAGTCATCCCATGGTAAACATTTACTTAATTCTTTCAAATATTTCTTAAGTCATGTTATAACAGCTCTCATTACTGCTGCATTTACACACGATTTCACACAATCTGTGTATTTACATCAACATTTACCAAACAGAAGAACACTACACACCTTATAGATTTACAGTATATATGCACATAACTGAGCAGTCTGCACAGTTAATATACATATAGGTAGCCAATATTCATCTTACCTGCTTTTGCTCAGCACAAGTGTAATATAAATCAGAGACTATAAAGGTTTTGATTGTAAAAGGGGGGAAAAGCGCTCTATGGCAGACAGGCATTATTGCAACTATGGCAAATTTCCCAGAATCCTCTAGCAATAAAGGTTACTATCCAAAAGAGGGCACTGTTGTACTGTTCCACACCATAATCATCTACAGCATCAAAAAACTAGTGAACGCTTTAACAAATTACTGCATTTATATAGAGGCCCACAATCTCATAGTTTAACAGTGTCAGGAAAATGTTATGCATGGATAAGATAATAAAACAAAAGAGTTAACTAAAGCAAAAGATTTAAACAAATATTTAGCGTCAATGTGTGTTCAAACCCTGCCGGTTAAAGGTGTCTTGGATTTTCTATTACAGGCAGGTAATCTAAAATGAGATCTAATGGCGTTTCTGTGCAGGGTGGGCAGACAGGCTTTGCGGTATCAGTAAAGGCCACAGGGGGAGATCTGCTCAACCTGACAGGCTGTCTTAAATCAGAGGTCTAATAGTTTCTATATCATTGGAAATCTGACAGGATTAATTAATTAATTAGGAATAAAATCAAGAATGAATGTTTACTGTTTACACAGACTCTCCTTCTAGTAATTAAAAGCACTGATAACTATAATAGCACTAACTATAATTTTGTGCCCAGCCCGCCAACGTCTAAAAAACGTACATGAAGCTTGTTGTGAGGACAAGTCAAAAGTGAGAAAATCAAAGCTGTAAATTTAAAGGAACGATGCAAGAGAAAAGGAAATTTACAAAACCACATTGGCATCTTTTCAGTTGTTTGTTTTAAGAATAAATCTTATCAGATTTAGTGAGGTGTATGCCTAAAACAATTTGCCAATGGGATAAGAAAAATAAGTGCTATTATTATTAAAATACAGTATATTCTCTGAAAGAACTTAGTATATCTTATTTAAATGATGCTTGGCTATTCTTACTGAATTAAGAAAACAAGTCTATAAATGTGTTTGTTAAAGCACTAATATGGCAAGCCACAGGAAAATACACAAACGGTATACAAATCCACAAATCTGATAATGGATAAAACGTGAGATCTAAATGGCAATTATATTGACTTGTGTCTTGTTTTATTTACCTACATCCTTTCATTATGACTGCATATCTCATAGACACGAGGCATATGGCAAATGAGTAGCTCATTCGGTTTATTGAAAAATTGACTGCGTTAATCCTACAAGGGAAAAGTCTGTTTAATTTTCAAACATACCAGCTGAGGGCGTTCTGGATATTGTCTCCAGCAAGCTGTGTCACATTGGTTATGAACCCTCTCGGCTTTCTACTCAAAGATCACTCGCAATATTAACAACTAAACCCTGAAATGAATTTCTGACCCGGGGCGTCTCGACAGGCGAACACACGTTCACGCTGCGTAATACGAGCTGTAATCTAATAATTCTGTACATAGACAACATACTTCAACTGGATCGCAGTTTGATCTGTGGTTTACGAAATGACTTATGTACAGTAATACGTGGCTGATGAGAGAGAAGATCAATAAGTCTTACAAAGAAATGGTCAGGCGCACTCTTTGATTCTAGATCTTTGCTGTTTCCTCCAATCTGGGTCTCTGGAGATCCCTGGTGCTCAAGCTTTGCTCCCTGTGTAGACACTAAAGAAAATAGGCTGTTATAATTGGTTCTGCCACATCATGCTTTTCCCGTCCAAAGTAATGAGAAGAAAGCAAGGTGGGAGGAGAAGGGCGAGAAGCAGAGAGAGAGGAATGGAGGTTAATTATGGGCCACATGCTGGAGATGGTGGGGCTGAGCGATGTAACAGTGACATAATGGATCTTTCATAAGTGGTCTTCTGGACACACAAATGCGACTCTAGTAATTGGGTTAATGCTATCTGGCTGTAACATTTGTTAAGTAATACCAAATCAAACCAGCGATCATTAGAACATTGAATTTGATAAGTTTTGAGGATTTCGGTAAAATCGCTTTCTGGGGCTTGTTAGTCCAGATGCATTTGTATCAGGTTCTGCTATAATTGTGTTTGTGGGTAAAATTATCATGAATTAAATCTGGAAGTATTTCACCGGTCTTTTGTTCAGACAATGGTAGCTACTGAAGTTTAGTGTCGCCACTTACAATAAATCAAAGTACATGAGTTGTGTAGGGTGACTATAATAACCAGCAGCCCTCATACTGTCAAAGATGTTATAAGTCATCTATTCTGGTATTTGTTAGGCAAGCACAAAACACACACACACACACACGCACACACACATTAGAACCGTAAAGTGTGGGGACCCAGAACAGGAGAAACATTACAAATCACACTTACCTGTTGAATTTAATTTTCCCTGACACCCTCATACATAAATTTCTCTTTGTTTGAAGGCTTTTCACTACTCAAGAGCTTTATCATCACTTGAACTGTCTCACTTTTTTCATTTTTTCTCAAGCACGCCCACACCAGTCACTCACTGTGACATCTTCCTTTTATTACATCATCACTGTACTGTCTCACTGGGACCATGTTCCAGTGTTGAATTAGAGTTGTTGAACAATGAGTGTCATATTTCAAGCAAAATATTTTATTTAAATTTGCTTTTCAGTTAATGATGGAAAGATATTGTTTTTTAATGCAAATTGGAGCCTTGTGTAGCAAGTCCAGGTTGTGTTTATTACATATTGCAACAAAGTATAAAATAAAATTAATAACATCCTTACAATCTGCTACCGGATCAACACTTTTGCTCACGTTATGAAGGCAGACTTTTCCACACATCATAGCTAAAATCTTGTTCCTTCATTCCTGTCACATCAACAGTAAAACGAAACTGAGGGCGAGCTTTAAGGTTCAACCTTGTCTCTGCATGACGTTTCATCTAATATAATTTAAAGCAGGTCAAGACATCTCCAGAATACATATCAAACAAATAAAAGAGATTCAAGAGTGAGGACTGAGATCATATCTAAAGATGACCCCTCAAACTATATGCTGTGAATGTTAAACATTTAGAGAATTTATAGAGAAATTATACTGACGGTCTACAACTCAAGCTAATTTAGTGGTATCATGTCAGTACATTACAAAGCTAAAAGAGGATATTTAATATAATGCTATATAGGGGGCTATTGTGGTCTACTGGTTAGAGTCAGACTTGCAACCAGAAGGTGCAAATTTATGATGAATGAATACTGTCAATATAAACATGTAAAATTATCAATAATTATGAAAAGTATGTATCCCAGATCATTTGAACATTGTTGTTTATGATGGAAGGGCCACAAAATATTTGATCTTGGACAATGTGCCAATAATTTTGTTATTGTCTCATGAAATCCAATAATTACAAAGTGACAGAAAAGTGTTGTTATTGCACTCTTAAAAAATGCTGGTTTGTTTTTAATTCATGGTTGGGTAAAATGTGGACAGAACACAAGCTGTTAACATATGCTGGGTTGTTGATACCCAGCAATTTAGAGTTAAAACAACCCACCACAGGTTAATTTATAACCCAACAGTTTGTTCTGTTCACATTTTACCCAGTTATGAGCTGAAAACACCCAGCATTTTTAGAGTGTCCAAAGAACAGAGACAAACCATTTGTTTAGTAACAGATAAATGCAACATCACAAACCAATGTTATTTTAAAGGCCAAACCAATTTGCTTCTGTACATTAGCAAAGCTAGTACTTCCTCTGCTTGAAAAAAAGCAAATTAATTATGTCTGTGAACTCAAGAAAATTGATGTGCTGGTTGAACGCACAAACTAAACCCAAATGCCTGCCACATATTCCTTCATCTGCGAGATACATTAAGCAAGAGACAGAACGGACAGAGATGGCTTATCTGTGGACAGCATCCAGCCACTGAGGAGATGTGGGGGGGTGGAGTGAGGGGTTCAGTCAGAAAGCCTTTGTATAAGCGCACCAAATCTCTCAGGCTCTTTTCAATAAAATAACAGAGTCTGTTTCTATAGAAATATGAGGAAAGTATTTACCTGCTTTTGTAGGCACAAACGCTGGTCAGACACTGTTTCATAGTAGCTTGGCCGTATCTGTAGCATAACAAGACTTTAGGCTGTTACAAAAAGGTTGCCAAGATTTTTTTAATCTTGTCCATGGCACCTATATGAATCAACATCTAACATAAATATTTAGCAGTTCTGTCATTTGATTGCTTAAGTCCTCTTACAGATGGCACAGAATTAAATTTATGTAAATTGAAACACCACCGCACACCAATGTGCCTCTCTGGAACAAGAAGACATTGAAAGACGTCCTTCCTATTAAAAGCTGTATAACATGGTTAATGGTCACATCTATTCAATTAATGGAAAGGGTAAAACATCTCAAGATTACACATTAAGAGACCAACACATTTATATGAGCAAAATGGGCCATCAGTGCTTACTTTAATGTACAAGAACCTCCATGTAAGTATTTGTAAACCTTCAACTTTTCAATCTGACAGTTTTTACGTAGGCGAGTTCTTTGTTTTTACGACTTGTCGTGCGGCTAATGAACGAACCACATTATTTCCTGCCAAATGAGGCTGGAGGCAACATTCAGATTTGCAGCATGTCCGTCTTTGAATAACGTTACCCTTGCTGTATTTATAATGCACATCTCTCTCTTTTCTCTGTAATGAGTGGCTTGGAAAGGGCACAGCATGCCGGCTCTCTTATTAAAACAAATTTAAAAGCTAATTTGAACAGTAAGACCCTCCCCCACCACCCAAGACTAATGGAGGGTGTAAAAGCAAAGAGGTTTAACAGCCTGATGTACTATTCAGATTTTTCAAAAAGAACTGATTTCATTTCTTAATGCAGAAGAACTACAGCTGACTTACGTGAGAGGTGAAGTTACGCAACTTTTAAGAAAGAATACTCAGAGCATTTAGCAGATTTATGTAACATTGCCATTTTTAATAACTAGGGGAGAAATAGTTTTTTACTAAAGTTTGTAATTGTAAGTACATTATGAAATGCTTGTTTTTTATTATCCTACCCAGAGCTTGTTTAACCACACTTTTGTATCATTTGTATGAGTGACTATATTACTGACCTATAAAACATTTAATTACATTTGCTTCTGATAACAGTTGTATAATACATAAATCAAAAAAACAGATTGCTCATGTATCTTTGCTAGGAACCATATAGCTTTAAGAAAGGCAAAAAAAAAATGTCAATCATCAACTAAAACAGAAGTATTTTTATGAACAGTATTTGAACTGAATTAATACAAAAATTACACAATGATACTTTAAAATGTCTATGATGTAAAGTTCCAAAAATAAGCAAACAGTCTCATGGGTCACATGTAACTTAATAGTACTAACTTCTGGTCTTTAAACAAATGTGCAGATCAGTGTCCTGTGAGTGTATGTGTTGGGCAGGGGGTGGTTACAGATGTGGAGTCCTCACGGTTCCTGATGGAGAAGCTAAGAGTTGACACCTCATGGCCGGACAATAAATACTTCGGTATGTTCATCATCTGTGACAGAAAACCACGACTGGACGGTCACATCCGTGGACTGTGTTCTCCTCCCACTCTATCTCTGGGAATGATTCGAAGTTCTGAGCCATGTTTCAAAAACACATTACCTGCAGATTTAAAGAGATACAGTGTAATACACACACAGTATAACACATTTCCCAAAGCAAACAAGTATGTTTGTTTCCTGTGGATTCTTTTTGGTACAGCATTTAAGAATGACGGTATCAAGGGAATAAACCACCTGGGATTGTGTTGCTGTGATATTTTATCAGTGGCAAAAATTACCATAATGTACAGACTCAAGTGGCTTTTTGCTTTTATAAAAAGGCGGAAATGTAATATGCAACATGATTCAAAACACAGATGTTGGATAAGCAGATCAATTTTTTAAAATAATCTCAAACAATCCGTCTACAAAGTGCTAGATTTTTAACTGCAACTGGCTGCTAGGCAACATAAGGATCAGGTGCATTAATATAGAATGTGTTAAAACAGGTGTGTGTTAAACATCCAATCAGAATTCATGGATCAGAACTATTTGTTTCATAACAGTCAATATCCTTTCAGGTATGAGCTAATCTACTACAGCTAGCCTTTTAGGAAAAGTGAACGTTATGCCACCTAATTAATATTCATGAGCCAAACCGATAAGGGTTAGCAGGGGAATAAGGTACATTATTTGAATAAAAAATACTTCAGAATTCAAGAAACAGCAGCATTTCACAAAATATTTGCACTTGCACAAAAACATTCAGACTTTCAGACCTGCTATTTGCTTGGTTCTCTCTGCTCTCCAAATTCACTCAGTACTTGAAAAAGAAATCAGCCTATTCCAGTGTCTGAGAGAGGGTTATATTTAGTATGACAGCACATAACTTGCAGAGATGTACTGAAGGTACATACGACTCTATAATACAAACCGGCTGCAGGTTGAGGTCAGACTAGACATGCTGTTATTGTAAAGATAGTGAATTACAGCTCAGCTGACATTTAAGGGCTCAACCCATGACATGGATGAAAAATCATTGGCTATTTCCACGTGATTACATGCAGCGCAGGGTTTAGAGATTGAAAGCCACTGACGGGACCACCATTAGAGACCCCCATAGATTTTAAATAATGGATTACTGAGACGTCATCAAATGACATGTAAACCAGGATGACAAACATCTGGAAAGAAACATTTAGTCAGGGGAATAATCTATGGGAAGTGATATAATTTGTTCAAGCATCCCTAAAGTCCATCATCAATATTCATCAAGTAATATGTGGAATTTACATGCAAAGCCTATTGGTGGAGAGACATCCGTTCTCTCAAAAGGTCCCCAGGCAGGCAGACAAACAATATCAGGAAGTAAACAGAAGCCGGTCGTCCATGCATTTGCTCGCAGGAGATTATGAAGGACAGGCAGGAAAATGGAATAATATCAGTCATGCATCTAAACGGCTGTAAGTGAGATGAGATGTTTCATTTCGTAAGATGGATGTGATAAGATGCAGGAATTGGAACGGCTAAAAGCGAGTGGCAGCAGCAGACAAACAAACAAACAAACATCCATTTGCACATAAAAAGGTCAGAAAGCATCATTTCGTGAGCCCCGTGGTACATTTAAACATATTTATTGTTGACAAAATGACATGCGGACATTACGGGCAAATTGCTGAGTGAAAGCAACCAGACCGACCTGCTGTCTGCGCAGGGTTGATTCCGATGCCATCTACAAAAAAAAATATTACAAAACTCATCATCACACTGTAAATACATTCCCACATAATCATTCCTAAAGACAATCAATAAACCAGACAGGTGGGTAAGAAACCCACAAGGGCGATGCAATAAAAAGCTGAAGAATCACAACTCCAATTAAATAAAAAAACTCACCCTAAATGACTAAATGACATCCAGGTTTTTTTTGCATGTTTAATTGATCACAAGATAACAAAAAACTTCATTCTGTTTGTTTAAAAAAGTAATGTATCTTTTCTGATAATATATCTTATATATAAAATATATCTTTTCCCGCACAATTTTAGGTATTCTATTAACCGCAGAAAAAAAAAAAAGAGTTGTGAGACTGAAAAATGTTTAAGGTTTTGCTCAAATTCTTGACTCTAAGCATGAGAATTAATGGTACAGTGAAATAAAGGAATACTTCACCCAAAAATGGCAATTCGTATTGGTTCAGAACAACATACATGTAGCACAATTATGACTGAATATCTTTTTGGGTAAACAGCTCCTTTAATTATGACGGTAACTGCTTACCGTTTGTGATGATAGCACTTGTGGCTGCCGGCACTTTAAACTTTTAAGGAAAGAGAAAAAACAGCGATTGTTATTGTATCCATCAACAGCCAGACACCACACATAAACAACAGTCCTGCACAAAATGATTCTGTGAGGCAAGGGGAGAAAAAAAAATCAATTTGAGTTAATGTTCGTGTCAGGTACTTTGAAAGAGTCAGTGCTATAGAGTGCAAGCTTTCAAAGGCATGAGGTAAGAACTCTCTGGGCTGAGCTTAGAAGAAACTGTCACTATCTGCCACAAAGAGCTGCTTAAAATAAACAAAAATAAAAATACTGGAGAATTTCTTCTGAAAGGCTCAATGGGCATCCGGTAGGCATTTTTCCACGCTGTAGGAAAACGCGATACTATGACTGCTGTCAGAATTAATGACTTTTAGTGACAGAATAAGAGATTTTTAAGGTAAACTTTCTGCTTAGAAAATAGTTGTTGTAATTGTATCAACTGTCAAAAAGAAGCAACAGTGTTTATTCTGGATAAGAACGCATGAAAAGCCATTGATTTCTGTCAATTGACAGCAAATCAACAAATAATGATTTTTAAAGGGCAATAACACTGGAAATAAGCCTGTGTTTTGCATAAATATTCACTTTATCTTTCTTTTTGGCCTCCATATGATGAATTACATCTTCCTGTTATGAGGCTGTCAGACTTGGCATTTCATTATTTCTAAAAAGAGCAACGATCCAAGCTAATCCACAACGTGTCTTGAATACAGCAATGAAACATACCAGACAGGAAACTGGACCAATACTGGCCAATTAATCTTCCTGTCACTATTCTATTATACTTTACATTACAATGTTTTTACCAGTCACACTGGACTGGTATTGCTGGTACAGCATTGTCATCACACACAAATAATTATTGTCAGCCACAATTTTCACACTGATGCATTCTTACTAATCACAAGTTCCTAGTAAAGTTATCATTGTGATCATTAGCTGCTAACAGTATTAAATGATTCTGCATTGATCCTGTTCTGATTCTAACACAGAGATAAACAACAGTGAGTGTCTCATATAATTACAAGAAAGACACACCAAAAAAGAAACCTCACTATTAAAGCTACAGGACACAACTGGGCTACACCTCAACTTTGATTCATGTTCTAAGCTATGGATTCAGAGTTTCCTGACATAAATGACTGTCTGGAATTTAGATGCATACAAAGATTTAAATCTTTTAGCTGCATAGAAGATTTACTCACCTCTTCAGCTGCAAATTTCAAAACTGCTGTAAATGGTGTGCTCTCAGGTACACTTAATCTAAAACACAATTACACTAATGAATCTTTTTAGAACAGAAATAAACACATATGCATAAGATTGTTCTAGAATTATACAACATAAAGAAAAACTTGGAATTATTCATGACAAACTTGTAAAAAATAATTAAAAACACACAAACAAACAAATAAATAAAACATGGCAATGTGCAACATCAGCCAAATTGGCAGGTGGCCTGTTTTTTCAGATGACCAAAGCAGAACTGGGTAAATCAGACTGCCTGAATGCCCCCTGACAGCAGACCACTCACCCACAGCCTGTGACGTGTGTCTGTCCCAGCATATAGCCATAATAACGCCAACATTACATTACACACAGCATAACATCTGTAGACTACCACAGACCACAATATTAACCCTGTGATTGCGATCAATACAGCATTAACAGATTGACAACAACTGACATAAAGGATTTCCAACATTCCTTAGCTAAAGTATAACGAAGCATTAATCCTATTCTAAAATCCAATTGGATTGAAGGCCATTAGATTATGAATGAATACATAATTAAATTGCAACAACAGAAATAATATTAACTAAGAGGTTGCTGATAACAGTGCAAAATGCACATAAATCGAATCGAATTAAAAAAAAAAAATGTTTAATTGCTATCGTGAAAAACAATAAAAGCAGGACATTTAGTATTTACTCGTTGTGCTGAATAGTGATCTGTCACTCACACTTTATAAGGTAACCGCGGGTCCGACGTGAGAGTGATTTTAAACGTTACTTTTGACCTAAAACAAAACAAGAAAGAAAGCGAAATATTACGTTATATGTCCCTAAATAGTAATAACATTAAATGACGTGTTGTTATATGATAAATGAGTTTACTTACATTTTTCAGATTTGTATGGGCAAGCTCCACACTGTTTACACTAACCCGGAAGTCGCAAGGAATTGCTGTTACACGTCATCGTTCGAAGGACCGCTATCTCTAACTGCTTTTTTATTTGCTTATATTTAATAATGTTAAATATTATCGGTAATGTGACTTTCATTTAACTTTGAATAAAATTCATAGTAAAAAGCATGAATCTATTAAACGGTCTTACAAAAAATATGTGCATTTAGTTTGTGCTTTTTAACCAGGCAAGTTTTAAAGCAACCTGGCATGGTTATTACCGTAAAGTTTGTATTTATTGCACAGTTAACATTTACTATTTGACCATAATACGAAATTTAATATTCTCATTTACACTATTCCTGATTTTATTGCTGCCGTAGGATTTTTATTTATAGTTTAGGCTACTTAAAGCTGTTGGCAATAGCACAATAGCAGTAGCAATAATAATAATAATAATAACGATGATAATAATAACAGTAGAATACATGTATATGGAATATGTCTAGCAAAACAGATGCAAATATATCTGCTGCTTGAAACTGATTCTGACACATCTTTCCATTATGTAACAGCCCACTTATGTTCAGTTTTAAGTCAACAGGGAATCATGCTGGCACATTTCTTTGATCAAATATTAATCATGTATGTGCATTAAGCTGTTTGGCACGAAGGTCTATTATGGTCTATGCTAAAAATGAAGCTTAACGCTGGTGGCTGGTGGATTTACGGAGCGCTATACGCTAACTTGAGTGTCATGAGTCATAAAGCAAACCCTGTTGCTGGCACTACAGGGCACACCGCCAGCAGGTTCCCTAGAGGGACACGTGGGTGTTGAAGAAAACAGATTTCTTGGTGTGACTCTAAACCAAAATTCATTAGATGCTGGCAGTTTTGCTGGAGTTCATTACACTTTTGTCACAGGCTTACTGAAATCTCTTAAAAGGATAGTTCACCCCAAAAAGGAAAATTCTGTTATCAGTAACTTACCTTCTTGTGTTTCCAGACTAGTATGAGTTTCTTGTCAAACAAAACAGATATAGGCAGAATGTTATAGTGACTAATAGCCTTTCAGGGTCACCGTGTGTTCACCAAGTAGAACATGTTCCTAGATCAACATTATTGGTGGTTGTAGAGCAACATTTCTGTTAACCAATCAAATTGTAGGATTATGTTCAGGGTTGTTAATTTTAAGTTAAGACTGGTATGCCATTCTTATCAACCTATTATTTCTTTTATTTCCCTTGCAAATTTATTGTAAGTTACGGTTGGTGCTTGGGTTATGGATTTAGGGTTTAGGTTAGGAGTTTTTCCAAGACCAAAAAGAAAACATGTTCTGGAGCTAGAAACACAAGTTTGAATTATCCTTTTAAGTAAACATGAAGATGTTACTCTGAATACCAACTAGAGACTAACTGCTTTGCTTCCTTTTCAAAATCAAATGTGAGCTATTATGCCTTGAGACCAACAAAAAGTTATTAGGTTGACAAGTTAAATGACAAATGAGGAAAAAACATTTAATTTCACTGGTGCTGTGGCATTTGCTTAAAGCATCAACACATTTAAAAGTAACACATGCAACAGTGATGTATAGTAAACCACCTGTGATTAATATTCCAGGCACCTACACAGAAAGACCTGTGTAAAATCTTGGCTCTGAGTATTCCATTGGCTAAATTCCTTCTAATCATATCCCATGCTGAAGCCCGTCATTGGAAAGCCAGTGGCGACAAGCAGCTGTGCGGTTCCCGTGGAGATGAAGATGAGATACCAAGAGCAAAAGACACCAAGAGCTTGTTTGCATATACAATCTAACATTGATTTTAGCTGTGACAACTGATGACAGAAGGAGGATGTGTTAAGACTGTGTTTATAACACTTCAGACAAATACAACAATATCAG
>JAZGTK010017659.1:0-12182 GCA_036877625.1 Ambastaia sidthimunki
TTGCTAAACTACATTTTTGCTCACCTTTTGTTTCTGAATTCCAAGTTCATTGCATGTATTCTTTATCCACAAATAACCAAAAATAGCCCACAATAAAGCATATTACACTTCCTATAGAGCCCCCAACAGAGACATTGATGGTTTCAAATGTCTGCCAATAGGTCTTCTTGCGCTGATAGCAGGGTGCTCACTTCCTAGGCGATAGTCTGACCCTAGGGTGCTGGAAATAGTCGTGACATATGAGGACGTGTGAAAAAATGAGCAACCAGCTGTCCACTTATATATTCTATGAACTGTAATACATACAAAACAGCCTTAGAAGAACTCGAACATAAATGAACTGCACACAGACACCCTCTTGTGTTTTAAGTATCACTCCTGTATTGGGGCCAAGCAGTAATTTGATATTTTTAGATGGGACTTTGCTGTCTCTATGTTGTTAGTGTGAGTAAGGAGCGCTTTGGAGGATTATTACAGAAAATGTTATTTTAGAGGGTCCCATTCACATTTTCCAGCCTGGGCGATTTGGAAAGCTGAGGTGTTACGCTGTTAAATGTCATTCCACCACTCAGCTCTCAGCAGGACAAATGTCCTAATAAGACTTGTGAACAGTTGAGAAATGCCAATAAAGAAACCTTGTGCTACTAATATACCTACTAATCTGCCGTTAAAGACCCCTTGGAATCACTAAGCAGGATTTTTTTTCTAAGTTAATGCAAAGGGAAGTCAGAGGCATATCAAAGGGTTTAGCCAATAGCTAGCAATCTTTTACATCACTGTTTTGAACTCATGAAAATTCTGATTTTCTCTCCTGCTGTTTTTACTTCATACGTATCATTCTGATCTTAGCTTTATTTCTTATATTTGAGTTTTCCTTTGAGAACTTCCTTTGACAAATCTGCTAGTTGTTTTGGTTATATTTTGACATTTTCCCACAATTATGTTCTAGTAGCTTTGTGACAGTTTCCTACAGCAACATCTAGTGCATTAGAGCGGCCCGTGGCTACTGCTGACCTGTCTTTATACGTTATCCTACATGTCAACAATGACAACTGCAATCATTATAACTCTGGTTACACAGCTAGACTTTATCCAAGCTGCAGCGAGACAGGCTAGACTGAGTGGAAAGCTTCAGTGACGTCCAATGTGTGGTAGACCTGTGGATTCTGAACTGACAGGTCAGAGATTTTTGTCCAGGATCCTAGTGTGTGAAAAGTGTCACAATGTCATCTGGGACTGGAGCCAGTGAAGACGAGTGACAGCCAGACAAACAGACAATAAAAAGAATGTTGTAAACAAAACCTCTTCAGTTCTTAATATACACTGCAGTGCATACTGGCAAGGCAAACCCTAGAAGGACATGCAAATAGTATCTGCCCCTATTTTCCTTAAGTAAACATGAGTTTATGATACTGTGGATTTCATGACCAAGTTTACTGGAGTGTGTAATTACAACTCAAAGTCTAAACAAGAAGCAATGCAGAAAACCATGTGCATTACAGGCCTTTATTTACATTGTTGTAACAACAATCTAACTTATACCGCCACTTAACCTGGTTATAAATTGTGCCACGGCCTCTTAAGTGTTTATTTAAAAACACATTCATTTTGATTATAGCTAAAGGAGACAGCAACCAGACCTAAAGAAGCTACATTTTGTCTCATCCTGTTTTAGCACACAAGGTCATAACATCACATTTTCTTGTTTAGAAACATTTTCAGTACTTTACTATTTCATAAACAATAAAAAAGTAATATGGTCACCTCTCCTCCTCCTGGTTATTTCATTTCTCTATTAAAGTAAATTATTCCTTTGAGATGAGCCACATGGAATGCTGTTTATATTGCTCCACCTTAGGTAGGAATTCAACCACAAGCGTCTGTTAAGAGGTTAACACCATAACCTGTTCATACATCTTCATAACACTGTCATGTCCTCTTACAAAGAAGAATTATCCATTGTTTTTTAAAACAGCACCTCCCAAGCAGTTCCTCAAAAATATCAATGACTTATTGTTCCTATAGTGCTACCATGGGCCTGGCAAACGGGCATATTGCCTTCCTTTGAGAATACCAACCAGAGAGCCAAATGTTGTCGGGATACACACAAGGCTGTGTTGTGAGTACTGACATTCAAAGCTCACAGGAAGTGTGTGGAAAGTATTGCAAGAATATCAACAAGAGCACGGAAGATGGTTTATTCACTCCGTATTGTGGAAAACTTTGCTTCATCCCATAATTAAAAGTGTAACTCACCACTGTACTGTACTGTACTAACCTTGGAATATCTTCTGGATAACAGGAATTTTATGCCAAATTGCAAAACCTGAAATATTTTAAAATATTCTTTTTGCATAAATTTGGGTTAATTTATGTATTTATGAATACCTTTTTAAAAATTGCTGAGACAAAACATGGGCATGTTCACCTGAACCTGACCAGTTTTTTTACTCAATGTAAAAACTCAGCAAAAACTTATCTGATCACCCCTATAATACATCATGAGGTCTTTGCTGTCCGCTTCCATTGGAAATGTACACAAAGCACATGTGACTGCATGTTTCTTCATGTTAAAATACTGGCTCTTACCATTCACATGCACTGAGGGTGTCTGTGGGTTCTAATAACTCATCTTCTAGTTTTCAGTGATATTATTTAGTCCATTCCAATCGGCAGGGCAAGTGTGAACTTAATAGGCATTGTATGTTTGTGCATTGCATGTTTAGGTCCATAAAAGAACAAACACCAGACATGCCACAAAATGATATTAAGCACTGCAATGCAAAAAGTGCATAAGAGGCTTATAATACATTTGAATTCTATTTGAATTGTATTTGAATGATCACATTCTTTTCAGTCATGCTGTTTTAATACATCTGACTTACTATGCTCAAATCAGATGACAACTGTAGATTGCGGACACCTATATTACTTAAATATGCCAAGTCAATATAAAAGAGGGGCGGGGGGTGTCTAGGCAGATTGATTGAACACATGCATTCTTCAGAATCGACCACATTAACTGGCGTACTGCTATATTTTGTTACTGCTACATTTGTTGTGGATCGCGTAAAAAAAGAAGTGTTTATAGTAAACACATGTTTTTTGTTACCGATTGTTACAACAAATGATCACGTGTGTATAACGCCTCGCAAATCACCGCAACCGAGCGTCCGAACATACTCGTTACCTCCTTAAAAATAAATTAACACAAAACAAAAGAAATCCGAACACCCTGACTATTGCTAGTCAGTTCATAACATAAAATACCTTTACAATCTTGGAAAAATAGCGTAAATCCCGTAATATACGACTACCAGATTTAGACAATAACCTCACGTCTCAATGTCATATGTAGTTTCACGCACTAGTTACAAAGTAACACTAAACACTTGCCCTTTTCATTCTTGATCGCGTGGTTCTTACAGAAATATTTTCTACGGTGTGTATTTGATCCATTGACGAAATATTGACGTCTTGACAGTACACCACCACACAGTTCATACTCACCGAGATAAAGATTCAGTCCTCCGGCGAGGCTTTCCGTGCTCCAGGCGATCGATCCGACAGCCCTGGATTAATAAGGCGAATATTCAGCGCTGGGATTCCTAAACGCTGCCTTCAGCCCCGGCGACCATGTTTTACTGAGAGACTGACGGAGTGTTGCTGGTGTGCATCCGGGAGCTTGAGGGATCGGGGGCAGGAGCTTTCCGTGTACGTAAAAAAATGGGAAAGAACCAGTGGAGACAAGCCTGTCGGTTCGATGTCTTGTCGTGCCCCCCTTAAGCACAAGAGTAAACAGATTTATGGTAAACGAGCCTTTGATCTGCCCTTCTTTCGAGGTATTTCAGATGGTGCGACTGTTTTATAAATATATATCCAGTTGGGAGCAGGAGGAGGTCCTTGCTTTTCTAGGAAACTAGGGGGATTTAATGTCATGTTGTGTGCACAACGTGATCGATTTTCTATTTGCGTGCCTTGAATAAAGGCCGGTTAATGAGAATGCACTGGATAGTACGAGTGTATTATTAAAATTTATATTGTTTTATGTATCTCCAAAGTGGGCAGCTAATTGTCGATATACGTACTGTTACGTAACAGCGCTCGAGCGTTTTGACCACCACATGCCCGCGACACGAGACATGTTTGGTAGAGAAACCCGTTGTGATCAGTCTTGATGTTGTTCTGAGCTTTCATATCTAACATTTACGAGTGTATAATGTTAATCTAACATTATAGGAAAGCCTGTGTGCATTATGAAAGACAACGTATTGCCTAAATCAATACAGCTAAAATACGTATGATGCAACATTAACTATATAAAGTCAACTGTAAATACATTTATGTATCTGAACAAAGCACGAATATAGAGCAATTCTTTTTTGAAGCTATGTACATACACCATTAACTGTGATATCAAGAAAAGAAGTTAGTGCATTGATTAAACTTAAATCGTGCTAGCTGCTTTGTGAAAATATTCGTTCATATTTTGTATGCTTTACTCCTTAGGTGATTAAAATACATTAACGAAGGACTCAAAATTCAAAAACTGGTGAACAGCGACCTCTGCTGTTTAATTGTGATCGTGCAAATATGGTCTTGTCGAGAAGAGTTTGTTCATGCTTGGCTAACATAGAGTTTTAAAAATATCAGTGAAAATTGCAAACCACTCCAACTCGCCGGTAACAATTCTCTTGAGGCATATAACAAACCAGTTGCCAAGTTCTGGGTAATGAGGCAGAAAATATTTAATACATCCATTGCATTTAAGCCATTTCTGAGTGGGCAGTCAAACAAGGCCTCTCTATTAGACTGCTAGAACTGCAGCACTATTCTTCGGTAAATATGACAAAACGTTTCACTTTTGTGTTTATTCGTATCAATTAGCACAGTGTTTTCTGGCAATAAACAGTAAAATGAAAAGTACCTGACAAGTTTCACATTTTTCACAAGTTTTATAAGTTAGAACTCCAGGTCATGAAATTGGGCCACTAGATGGCGATGTAGTTATTTAAATACTGATGGTGCTTCACATTGCATTGCTAGACATGTAAACGACATAAAAATATACAGAGTTCAATGAGATCAAGAGACGGATAATTAGTATGACAGTGAAATGTGGACTGTGTGTAGACTTCACATCAATAAATGTTAAAAAATAAATGTCAAACAGCTAGAGAGGTGAGCAGTGCATAATCTGATAAATTAAGTTATACAATCTGACAGTCAAACATCATTATTTCTCTTCTGTCTTACAATGAAAAGTAGGTGGTTTTTCTTAATAATAAAATATCAATAAAAGTATTAGTATTATTAAGAAACTGCACCATTCAGTTCTTAAGTGTCTTCTGTTTTTTTTATAAAGAGCTTAAGTGTCAGTTAATGTTTAACATGAAATTATGGTTATTGGTGTTTGTCTTTGCCAGTAAAACTGCAGAATAATGTCAGAATAAAAATCTGGTTTAAAATCTATGTGTGTTAGTTGTTTGAGGTCATCTATAATGTTGACAGTGACACTATTAACAGATAACAGACATTTCAAGCTCAGTCCTTCTCTTCTGAGAATTGCTGTCTTTTCAAATTTTTTCTAATATAAGTATTTCCTTCTTCCTAATACCACCAATAATCGAATTCCTTAGTTAAGTACGAGTCAACATGTTTGTGACCTCAAAACTCCACCTAGGTCTCATCTAATAAAGCTAAGACGCAAGGCAACTCAAGTAAATGTACTTAACACTGCAAATTGGGTGATAATAAGTAAGATTACTTGTCCTAAACCTCACAATGCAAAAAATCAGGAATGTAAATTGTGTTCTGGATAAAAAGGGCAGAAAAGATTCTGATTGGCTGAAGGGGCTGTCAGCACCGGGTTTTGAAGCTTGAGGTTGGATTAGATGAGAATAAGAGAACTGTGGCAGTCAAAAGAGGGACTAAGCTAGCAGGAACGACTAACTTTAAGCCCTAAGGTAAGCCCTCAGACTCTGTCATGACCCTTACTGAGATTATCTTCATCTTGGCTGGAACTTGCGTCGTCATGTTTTCTGGATTGAAACTAGTATGTGTTGTTAAGATGCTTGCCTCTTCTCTTGAACAAATTTGACTCTTAATATTATATTAAGTAATATAATATTAAGCAGTGTTTATAATATATCACAAATAAGGTCCTACTTCCATAAATTGCACTTTTTTTATCTGCTAAAGAAAGATTGTCTTCCTTTATCTTGAAATTACACAGTGTATACAACATCAACAACAAAAACAATTCCTGACGCTTTTCCCAAGCTTCTTTTCCATTTCATTCCGGCACTGAGAGTGGCAGAGAACAAAAGGCAATTAGAACAGTATGTTCCAGCACACATTATTTACCCTTTTAAACTTGAATGGTGGTTCCTGTTCATTTTAACATGACCTTTTTCTCTTATTTTGCAAGCATTCTTTAAAGAAAAAAGACTTCTTCCTGAAAGTTCTTTCTGATCTGCACAACATAGGTTTCAGTATATTGCACTGAATGCATATTATATAAACACTCCAGCAAGCCAACTAAAAAAAATTGTGATACATTCAAAATATATAGTTGCGATCTTCCCAGGATTTCATTAAAGAGCAGGGAACTACTTGTACTTGCATCAGGAAAACTGGCGCAGAGAAAGAAGGAAAGCATGGGAAACAACTAAGAAAGCCGTCTTGTCACAAACAAGAGACTGCGCAGACATTAGCTTAAACCTTTGGCTTAAACCTTTCGGTCTGTCAAAGCAATGAAAGAATGATGGCAGTAATTACATATGACATCATTTCCTCTAAATTATTCAGGCTAACCCACAGCCCTCTTTTACCTCTCTGTAACCACCTACAACGTGAACTTCTCAGACAGAGTAATAGTTCTTAGCAGTGGCAGATGACTTTTCACACAAATGCACCTTTGTGCTTCATGTTTATTGAATTGCTGGGTACACACAGTCTGTCTGTTCAAGTACATGCTGTTAAAACAGAGCAAACAGGCACTGACTGCCTATCTAAAGTCTGAAGTGTGAGATTTTCTGAGTCCTGAGGGCAACTATTGTGTTCTAGATATGCTTGATTCAAAAGCATATTTCTGTAATCTGTACCACAAGAACATTTATTTACAGGTGGTATTTATTTAAATAATTACAACATAAAATTAATTCAGTTTTGTTTAAGTTTTTGCTTTAGATTCATTCAGTAGAACTTTCATTTACAGTTTGACAATCAAAATATCAATATTCAATATTATCAGTCAATATTAACTATTATAAATTAACAATATTAAGTTATTTAACCCAAGTCAAACATCTACAGAAGAGATTTGCCTAGACGTGTGGCTTTAGGAGGCTTAAGCTACTCTAAGCTAAGCTAGACTGCTGAAAGATAGTAAACATCAAATTATTATTCATAACGTTCCATTATGGTTTTTAAAGAATCTAATTATGAATATTCCTTCTGTTTAAGTGGTCACTGGAGGTTCAGATGGAATAGGAAGAGCATATGCACAAGAGGTAACAGAAAAACACATGCAGGCTCTGTGCCGCCTTCAGTGGCTCCATTCGGGGTTTCAACATCAATGACGGGATATCAGAGGCCAGACGTGGTCACATTCACAGCTGAGGAGTTTGTGAGGAGCTCACTAAAGTATCTGAAGGCTGGTGACCAAACATATGAAAGCGTTACTCATACCATACTGGTAGTGACCGCATATTACTCACTGTTATAAACAATCTTATATGATCAGGTGTTTGACATATACAAAATTATTTTGTATAGATTTTAATGTTTTGTGCTCAAATAATGCAGCTGTGTGTCTTTCAACTCATTCACTTGTAGGGCTGGATTATGCAGGCCATTCCTACATGGGTTTTCCAGAGTGAGGTGTTCCAACATAATTTTAAGGAATATGTGACTAAGAGGATTGGAGGCTGAACGTTTATTTTCTCTGTATATGCCTGAGCATTGTGTATTAATGAAATTTAAACGCCACAAAATTGTTGTTGCAACAAACACAAAATGATGAAGCTTTTGTTGGTCAGTGGGCCTTCAAAAAAACGAAAGAGAAGATGTGACCTTGTTATCTCTATTTTGATATATATTTTCATATTAGAAATTTTTTTTTATCAGCAATATGAATATCCACAAAACAGATATTTGGCGTCACACAGTGGTTAAAAAGAAAAGTTGACCCAAAAGAAAGTTCTGTCATTATTTACTTTACCCTCATGTAGTTGTAAATTCTGTGCTGTCATTTCTTCCGTGAAACACAGGAGAATTGTTGTTAAAGAATATTTACAAAAATTCTTCAGCTCTTTTAGTGAATGTTTTAGTGAAAGCTTGACAGATGTGCTCAGTGTGAACTAATGTTTTTAGCATGAGATGCACAACATATTCTATAGCATTTTGTGTCCCAGGGAAAAAATGTGTAAATTAATGGACTAAATGCACTTCTTTATGAAGTATTTATAAAGTATTTTTAAACTGAACTTTCAGATCAGAAGCATCTGTTTAACATAGGACAGACGATGCAGAATTTACCTTAGTTTGACAGCAGGGGGTAGAATTTTGATACTGCAACATCAAAAGAGCTTGAACTTAATGTTCATAGTTTACTTAAGAATGTCTGGGTATAATTATATTTCAAAGATCTTCTAAAGGTGCTGATCAGGGAATAGAATCTAAATGTTTTTTGATAGGGAAGTTCCACTAAGGACTGAGTTTTTAATAAAACTGTTCACCCTTTAGCAATCTCCTCTGATTGAAATACAGCTGACAGAATAACTATCAGTTTCAGCCAGTATTAAAGGGTTTGTGTTTTTACTACAGGGAATTTCCACAGCTAATTTAAAATGCTACTGCAGGTAACTCAGCAGAAATGACATTTATGTGGAAGCAGGTTAAAGACAGTGATTAAAACACTGAGGACTTTTTCATTGTGTTTTATTATGTGTGTCTAGATTACTGCTTTTGTCTGGACCCTTTGGGGTAGAATCTTTTGACTTAGTAATTACTAATAAATATTTATTATTTTATTATTACTCCCCCCATCAACCCAAGTTGTAAATTGCATATCTGATACATACATAGACTGTACAAAGAAAATATACATAATACATAGAAAATACATAGAATTTAACATGAGGAGAGAACTGCTTTGTCATCTGACTGGTTATAATCTCAATATGCTTTGCTTGTGTGGTCCAGCTTCAAGGGCTTTGAGTCCTTACACACATAAACAGAAGACAGATGCAGAAAGTGATTATTTACCAAAATTCTCTAAACAATGTATCAAATGACACTGAACTCTGGCAGTCAAATAAAGACTCTGCCCCACTCTCCCAAGAGTAAATATTTACCCTAATATATCAAAAAAGCCCCACTCACGGCCCGGGACACAGACACAGTATGGGCAATTTGGAATTAAACAGGGCTTTTTACTGTCTATTTGTTTAATTTGCTCTTTTTTAGCCATCAAACATGTGCTTTTTGCGGGCTGTTACCGTGCAAAACTGAGAAACAGAAAAACACATTTGGAGGGTTTCTGACAGGAAACATCCATCAGTAAATTGAATCTGGGAAGTGGGATTAGTTGTCTCTTTACACACATCAACACAAACTGAAACACTTTAAATTAGGTCAAGTAAGGCTGGAGTTATTTCTGAGTGTGTGGGAACTCTTTCAGGGTCAGACCACATAGTGTCCACACTGACTGTCAGGTTAAAGTGAGAGTTTATTATGATACTGCATAGTTCAATGATTTTTGACATTCAATGGGTTATTTATGTTAAACTTAATGGGTGAGAAATCAGTGTAACTGAAGCCTTTAATGATGATGGCCTTGGTAACTACAGCTGTAATTTCCTAACAAAATGAAGGGGGGTGGACTGCTAAAGTGTTAAACTTGTATATGAAATCTGTTCTCAGCACACTGTGGGCACCATCTGAAGAAAAGTATTCACTCAGTTCAATGCTTTTCCTCAAAACCTCATATCTCTGCAGGATAACACATAAACAAAAGCTGTACTTTCTACACTTTCCAGAACTGGGGGTCGGAGTTGAAGTAATTTGCCCACCCTCAGAAATCAAATCACATGCCCTGTCGCCGAATGACATTAGAAAATAAGCAAAACAAAACAGAGACAGCAGGCCCCTCTCTGTATGTGACTGCAGTCTTAGTTGTTATAATACTTGTTCAGCCCCATGAGACTGAACTGCAGTGCGGATGTAGGTGTTACTTAAACAAGCAAATGTGTAGCTTTTTGCGAATCCCTCATTCATTGGCAGGAAGAAAACGCTCAATGTAACAGCGTGATGGAATTGCAATGCATCTTCATTTTTGGATTTTAATTCGGAATAATAATTTAAAAAATAACAGTTCCAAAAAATTAATTTAATGTAGATTACACATTAGCAACAATGAAAGACCCAATGGCACATATTTATTCTCAGAGCCAACGTCCAAACTTAGAAACCTCAGACATCTGTAAGTATGTTAATGCTTTTCTCATTTCCATTGTTCAAAATGTCCCAGAAGGGCTTTCCTATTTTGTGTATGTAAGTGTTGTTGCTTGACTCGGCTGGTCTACAGGTTTCTTTTTGTTTTTAAAGAAATCATTCAGAATGGAAGCATCACCTATATGGTCAGTGATGAGGAAGCTTTTGGACTGAGTTGAGCCTGATGTCACACAAACACTTTTGGAGAGAGAAGATGAGACAGAGGATGAGTGTGAAGGACATTCCTGGTGCCTGAAAGGTCTGACCAATAGGGAACTTGTTTCATTTGTTTTTGTTCTTTCACTGCTACGCAGGTTCTTTGAAGATGTCCAGAACTTGTTGATGGGAATAAAGAAAAGCTGTGGTCTGAGTCATCTGCAGAGGACAATGTCTTAATTTTGTTGTTTGTGAGGTCTGTACTGTCATGGTGGTAAACCTCAGAGGTTTCTGTACCACCCATTCTCTTTTTCTTTGGTGTTTTGCTTTGATCCTCAACTCCAGGGGTTGGTACCTCAACTTGAGGTTTAAGAGGCGAGTTTGGGAGGGCTCTTTTTGAGGTTAGTCTTTGTCTGGCCGTACCGGACGTAGATGTGGGTGGCTTTGGCTCAGTGTTGGGTTTAGGAAAGGTCTTTTTGATGATGTCCTTCACTTCAGGGCTCTTCTGGCTATAGAAGCTTCATAATCAGCTTAGTCTCTGTTCTGAATCACTCCTCAGAATCTCATCCGCAAATTCCTGTACAGATTCAGCTCCAAAGAACTGTTCCATGTCCTCCAGCTGCTTTCTGTAAGACCAGAAAACTACCTGGTGAATCTTCTCATTTTACAGAACATAATGAAGCAAACAACTACAAAACATTTTATAAACATTATATATGTGCACACATTTAAAGATTTAGTAATAATGTTAGTTTTCATAAACATTACAGTGCACTCAATGAACAGTTAATAAGAGACCGTTCTAAGCCCTTGCTTTGCAAAATAGAGACAGTGAGCAATGACTTTATGGCCATCTGTGCATATCACAAGACCACAGCTCATAAGTTACAATATAATAAGAACCAGAAGCTTTGCTTGCTATTGAAAGTTAGAAAATGCATCACATGAAACATGAAAAACAACAACCCAGAAAATTCTGCGGCTTGGGTCTTCAAGGAAAACCGTTTAGTAATTTGAAACCAAAGCACCTCAGAAGTTGCTTGTGGTGTAACTTCTAATGGAGGTTGCCACCCTTTGTGGTTTCAAAGCAAAAACTATGTATAAACCAAGAGCCATTAAGTAAGTGTCTGTGTGGATTTAAATCATGTTTCGGCAAAGTTAATCAAAAGGAAAGAGAATATAAATACTTCTGTGTGTGTGTTTTCACCATGCATGGGCAAACAGTACAATCTGGGAGATTGTACTAAGGAGAAAAGAAGTATAAAGGGGGTTTTGCTCATGACTTTGGGTGAGCTTGGGAAACGGGTGGGTGAGGGAACTCAAGGGTGGTCTTCCCTCACTCCTGCAGCCCCAGGGGCCAGGCGGGGGCAGCACACTATAGCTGTGGGGAAAACTGGCACACGGCCTCACGCTACCAGGAATTTCCTCTCACTGACTTGCTGTTCTTGTGTTTTCAGCCCAATTGACACGATTACAGTATTTGCAGTGCTGTTGAGACGCCTGCTAGTGAGGTCTTTGTGTGGGGAGCC
>JAZGTK010017660.1:0-12182 GCA_036877625.1 Ambastaia sidthimunki
CAATCTTCTCCTCCAAAACAATCTTATCCTCTTTATCTTCTTTTTTATGATCTTTTTCATCTTTGCATTACTTGCATTATTGTATTTATATTGAATTGTATTAACTCTTAGATTCCTGCTTCAGAATGACAGAAGAAACAAAACTAGTTTAGGTTCAATTAAACTGAATCTTTTTTAATAGTACACCGTGTTTCCAAGAACCTCACGTGGAGGTTAAGAACACATTTGTGGGTTACGCATGCATAACTAATAGCACAGACAGTTCTGGAATTCCATCAGGCCTGTATTTCACTCTGGGGAGTTATGACCTCATCCTCCCTGAGGTAGCTCAACCTCAGCCAGGCATGTTTTCAAGCTGTAGCCTCATCTGGACCTCAGAGCCTCAGTTTGAGTCCCAGTGTGACTCGCACCTGACCGAGTCAAATGAACCAGAGATCAGTCGTGTTTCCACCTCACAGCATTTCCAAATCCCACACTCTTCTGACTACTTTAGGAGGTTTTTCTGCATAGTTTTTCTTTTTTTTTAAAAGTGGCATTTTTCCCTTAAAACTCTCAGCTTGTTTTTCAGTATCTGTCATCGTTACTTTGTCTGTCAAAAAAAAACTAATCGCAGCAATAAATTATTCATCACCATTTCCTGTTCCTGTGTTTGGGCTCTACAGATCTTCTGAGAGAACATTCGCTGTGGATCATGATCACTGTTTTCTCAATCTTTGGTGTCCTCATCCTCGCCTGGACACTGAACGTCAAACGAAACAGGTGTGAAACATTTCTGTCTCTAGTCTCTGATCTTGGCATTAATATATAGCTGATATATGTGTGTTTGTGTTCAGTGTGAAACTGTGTCTGTTGCCTCCTGTGCCTGGACCCAAAATTAAAGGATTCGACAAACAGCTGCTGAAGGTAATCAGACAATTTCTTCTGCACCTGAGCAAGAAACCAGCAGTCAAACGATCAAACATTTCAATGCAAGATGGCTTAAAGGTGCAACTCATAAATGCTGATAATTATTGTTGAACAAGTTCATCAGACCAAACTGTCAAGTTCTGAAAGAAATTTAAATATAAAATAACATAATAAAATTAGATCATACAATTTGTTTTTTGAAGCCATACAATTAAATTGGTTTGTGTGAATGTAAGTTTAATCATTTTCTCATTTTGGGAACTGTTACTTTAATGATAATTGAAACGTTTGGCATCTCTGCTCTCTCTACAGAACGGAAAGTCAGAGGAAGTTTTTAATGCTTTGGTAATACAGGGTTTTCCTCCAACCACCGATTCTGATGATTTACTGGTGGAATATTCTGAGGTGTATGACAGTGAGGAGCAGGAATTGGTTTTGGTTGGGAAGGATTTGTTTGAGGGCTGCCTGCAGTCCAGCAGCCCGTCGGACAGCGACTCCGGCCGGTGCAGCTGCGACAGTCACACCCTGCTGCTGGAGAAATGCATGGAGGGCCAAGAGGGGAGCAGTAATGATTTGCCACAGTACAGCCAGCATAAAGAAACAAGCTGGGCTTCTATGGAAAGCAGTGAGTGCCAGGGGCTCGAACCAGGATCACCCGAGTCCACCGATGGGCGTGCCAAGACCTGGCCCGTCATGTTCTCATCTCCGCGACCACAACACCAATATCAAGTAGGAGTCGCTAAACCGACCTATCACAGCGTACTGGAGATTCTCAGATTCTCTTCACCGCATCTGATGTCCGGCAGCTACCACCAGCTTCAGCACCAGGAAACTGCAACGGAAGACGGACGCGTTGACAAGCCTGCCTGTCCACATTCCCAAAGCTACCACCAGTTCAGCCTGGAGAATACTGAACCCAGAACGGAGATCCTTACTCCCGGCGTGCCTCCATCACGTTCCATGGAATATGTGGAGGTTCAGAGGGTAAACCCGCAAAACTTACTACTGCTCAGACCTCTGTCAGACCTCAACGAGGTCGAGCGGTCCGATCTCCCGGGGGAGGAATACACCCGAGTCAAAGAGGTAACATCAGACAACATCCTCCTGCTGCAGACAGACATGAACCATCAGTGCTTAGACGATTACAGTCAGGTCTCAGACAGCCAGACTGACAGATGCCCAATCCAACAACAGCTCCATCTCTGTAAACCTCCCATCCACCAATCATATGCCCCGACAATGACACAGGAAGGCATGAGGCTGATGGGAAACGGATATGTGGACTCCACAGTTATGATGCCCTCATAAACACACTATGAGAAAAACAGTGCAACTGTCTGTGACAAAAACAAGCTGTTCAAAAAATCCTAAACTCTTAAAGAGACATGAGATTTGTTTTTCTCTGTCTGAAAAAAACAGACTGGCAACTCGAAAGCCCTGTGAGAAGCACTTTCTTACACTCAACTCATGCCTGCCTGGATTAATAAAGATAATTTATATTTATACTGATTTTAATTCAAATATTAGATTAAGTGTAAACAAGGGGTTCAGAGTGGAGCCATTTAAAACTTTATTCTCAGGCAGGTCTGTCAGAAAAAAAATTGTTTTTAGTTAAGGTAGCTGTGATGACAAACGATGCCTCGTCCATGCTTGTCATGTAAAAAAATAGCAAAAAATTCTTTATACATAAAAATAGCTTGAAATGTTTTTGTTGACTTTCCAATTTACAGATTCATGAGCTTTGAAAACAAGCACTTAACAGAGTGGCCCTCAACAATGCACTGTGCATTATGATATTGTAAATGTATTTGTATCATGGCACTGTTACGTTTTTTAAAGCCACTTACTTTTGTATTGTGTTGTTCACTATTAGACTAAATGATTGAGGCATATAATGTACTTCTATAAACTGATCTTAAGTATTGCCAAATTGTGCACAGTGTTCTTTGGGATTCAGTATTAAACTAAAGTCACTCCACATTCAAATTTTAAGTGTGATTACAAAACCCTCAACGTGTGTTTTATATAACAAGAGGATTTTTTGCTGTCACAGTTGGTTGAATCCTACTACAATTTTGCTGTTGTTTATTATGAAAATAAATTACAATACATTCCAGAAACATTGTGTAATCTCAGCTAAACACTCCAAATATAAACACTCCAAATATCTGTGTATTAAAAGTGCATTAATGCAGACGCAAATACATATAAAGAGATTTGTTTGAATTGTTTGAGTTGTTCAGAAGTATTATAGACAATTTGCTTTAAATATTTGCTACTCTCAGGTGGAGGTTATAACTCAAACTCTTGAATGTATTTCACACAGTCAATGAGTGTGAACAAAGACAACCATCAATTTTAAACTGGCAGTGAGTTATAAATACTTTTCCCCAAAAAAATGCTACAGTGAGTTATTCAATAACTGTAACCTAACCGTGGAACATGGACACATTTTAGCTCCTGCAGTTCAGCTCTGACTCCCACACGTTGCCTTTATTTTGTTACAGTTAAATATAAATGTCATTTTGCTGGATATTAAAACTTCAGTGGACTTAATTTACATACAGCTGTTTTTGTTACATTTGCCAAATAATCATGTCAAACTTGTTGCATAATGTTTTATTTGTGTGTTAGGGGTTTTCTTCATGTGATCAATCTACATGGACAAACGTCTCATATTTCTTGTGTGAAATGTCTCAATTTTTTTAGGTTTGTAATTCCAGTGGCAACATCAGATTTTCAATATTTACAGTATGTGTGTAACAAGGTGAAGTCTAAGAACGGTAGCGTTTATTCTTACCGGACGCTGTTAACTTCTGCATTTAGCTTTGATTCCATCATTTTATCTGACTGAGAACCAGAGATGATTGAGAGATGAAAATGCTTTAATGGGAAACCAAAAACATTAGACATTGAATCAGGTTTTTATACTACAAAACCTACAGCAACTTTATTCAGGTCAACATTATTTCAGTAGCACTTGTTATATACGTGGTATGTGTTTCTTTAATGGTCATTCTTTCCTTTCTGTTATTTTCTTAAGTAAATTGAAATCACGGAAGCTGTTGTGTTGTGATCTATAATCACATGCAAGTTGAATGTGATCTTGTGCGATACATCCTGTTCTGCTTTTCATGTGTGCAGTGGCATTAAACACTCTCAGACTGTCTCAGGTGTGTGTCAGTGATTCTGTTATTATTATTATTATGTATTAGATTTTATTTTGCCCTGAATCATAACCAACCAAAAACAAGCAGCCACCGCTATTTAGCTTTACTAGAAATACTAACATATAGCGTTTGGTTTTCATTATGTTTGTTTTTGTGCCATTATGCATGTTATAGTAACAGATCTTAACATTCATATAAAATAGTACATTTAAAAATAAGCCTGTATTTTTACATTTACTATATTTAGTCGGTATATTAGCAATTAAGTTGTTTTCTTTTGCTTTAGAAAAGACGCTCTGGCTGTAGAGTCGCAAACAGGTGAAAACGTGACGCAAGGATGACGTCACACGACCAATGACGACGTAACATACAGTGAGTTACATCACACCGGCGGCGACGTGAACGCGCAGCATTATAATATATATATATAATCAGCAGGTAAATGTATTTATTATTACATTTAAGCAATAATAAATACAATTAAAACAACAGTTAACGGTTGTTTATTTTGTGAGGCTCTTTTTGTCATTGGGTGGAAATTGTACTTGCACCTGGCAACCCTGATTTTGCGCCCCCCAAACAATATTTTAGGGGGGGTCAATAAGCTTCTTAACACTAAACAAGGAAAAAGGTGTTAAATAAGATCGCAGTGATGTATAAAGTTTGGTCTCGGCTGGGCAGCCAGTGTTTGCTGGGGAAACGCCACGCGTTGAGCGCGTCAGACGCGTCTGTGACGCTCCACGGCGGGCGCGGTGAGTCTGTTGATCCGCACATTTAAAGTGACGCACCTGCATTTCTGTGAATCTGACATCAGAGATTTAATCTATCATGCAGATTCCCCGACAGCCAGTCTGAAAAATAACACCGTGTGTGGACAGTAACATTGTCATTTTAAAAAGTGAATGTAAATACTATATAATTTAATCATTTACGTACTTATAAAGAACCTGCTTATTACTGTACTTATATTGTGTAATATATTACTAAATGTCTGTATAAGACTTTATTTTAGCTGTCACATTCATATAATGAACAATTACAGTCAACACTTTCAAATCAATAAATACATGCATGAAAACATTAAAAACTAAAACTCATTCTCAATTCATTTCTGAACTGAACTCTGCTGTCTCACTTCACATCCAATTGTTACAAATGTACTTTTCTCCAGGTGTGCTGTGTCAGAAATCAGCAGTAAAACTCCCACCTGATCTGCCCCAAATGCCCCCATGTGACTTTAAACCTGAGCGATACCAGGTAATAAAACAGAGGTCAATGTTATGAGTGGAGTCTAACAAGCTATTTAGTTAAGTTTCTCTTTCCTGTCATTATGTTTTGTTCCTGTAGGGCATGTCTAAAGAGCGTTTACTGCAGATCAGGAAACACAACCGTAACCCCATGACCATGAAGATGACGTACTACAGAAAGCCAGTCTTCATAAACTCGGGCTACATGCAGTGGCTGTGGGATGTGGACGGAAGACGCTATCTGGACCTGTTTGCAGGGGTGGCCACTGTCAGTGTGGGGCACTGTCACCCGTAAGAAACTTTTGGTTTTTTTAATTTGTTCTTGTGCATTTATATTATTTAACTGTGATGCAAAATCCCAGAATTTTTAAAGCTGCAATCTGTAACTTTCTTTGGTTAAAAATGAACAAAAATCAGTTATTGAGCAAGTAAACAACAGATTAGTGTTCAACACGATCTCCTTACTGTACTATCATTCACAACAGCAAGTTTATAATGATTTATAATTTAAGCTGTTGGGTCTGATTTCCCAGAAAATGTAAGTTTGGCTTCATTTGAATTCAACATACGTAATAAAAAAAACACATAAAGTAACCTGCAATTTATGTTTCAAACAGATGGCGGTAGAGAGGTGAAAGTTACAGAATTTAATTTTTTATTATTTAATTTTTGACTAAGATGTAACTCAGGTATTGATCATTGATTTTCTTCCCTTTAGCGCTAATATGTGTTTCAGAAGATCGTTCATTAAATGGATCTAAGTTTGTGTGTGATCACAGGAAGTGACAGAAGCGGCAGAAAAACAGTTAAGACGTCTTTGGCACACGACACACATCTACATTTACCCACAAATGCAGGATTATGCAGAGAAACTGGCCTCCCTGTTGCCGGACCCTCTAAAGGTGCACTAGCCTCTAACACATGTGGTAAAGTTTGTGCTTTAGACAAGGGGAAATTATTAGCAAATATTGTAAGTGGATGGTAAGTTCAAAATATATGATGTAAAAGTTTTACACAATCTATCTGGTTTTCATCAAAACTTTAATTCTCACATGTTTTTTATGATGGTTGTTTTAGACCATGTGTCCAGATGTGTTCAGAGGACCCTGGGGAGGAAAACAGTGCAGAGACTCTCCAATCCAAACCATCAGAGACTGCAGCTGCTCCCCAGGTACACATGCACACACACACACACACACACACACGCACACACACGCACACACACACTTATCTAAATGGGGACATTCCATGGACTTATTGGTTTCATACACAGCTAGTTAGAATCAATATAACCCAACCTGGATGGACCAGAGAATATGCATATTATGTGAAAATCTGATACATATATATATATATATAGACCAAAGAATGTATATTGTATATGTTTATTGTGTATATCAGGTTGTTTGTGTGTCTTTAGGTCACTGTCAGGCCAATGATAAATATATTGAGCAGCTGAAAGAAGTGTTGGACACGACTGTAGCCCCTCATATTGCTGCTTTCTGTGGAGAACCAATCCAGGTTTGACTCATAAACATCATATTATACACTGTGACCTACAGCATCTGTATCTGTATATACAGAACTAAACATACGGCACTTTAAAACATTAGTAGTCCAGTGGCAACAGTGACAACAACATGCTGAATAAACTGTGTTCACCGTGCCAACCGGGCATTTCGGTTGCCATAGAAACAAATGCTAACAAAAAAGACCCTTTGCTGGTCATATCGCTACCTTTGAATTATACGGTTCTATCTGCATTTTGACCAGTTTTGAGATATTGAGGTTTAAAGTTCTTGCATTCCATTGTAAATCCCAAAATGAACTTTTTGTTTTTCAAATTAAACACCCAAAATGCATTTTTTTAAAATTAAACACCTTTAATAGTGTCAATAAGTTATATTAGAGTAAGAAATAAGAAAAGTAAGAAACTATTACTTTTTTTTTCTAGAGTAAGAAAAAAAAAGTAATTTTGACAAAAATGTCAACCTTGAAAAATGAAACCTTATCATTCTAAGGTAGCGATATGTCAAGCGCTTAGAGACCCAAAAATACCCTGGAAAAAATAACTGGAACTTTTACAGTATATATCTGAATTGTACTGTTTGCATAGCACAGTGCAGTTAATGGCAGATGCAGTTAATGTGTTTCATGTTTGCAATTACATGAATGGTGTTATTGCTTTAATGTACGTGCACAAGAAAACATAAATATTCTACAGTGTGACATTTAAATACTAAAAAGTACCAAGACGCAGTTGCAAACAAAACAAACATTTGCAATAAATTCTAAGTTATGTTCTGGTTATCATCAACATGTGTTTGCAGGGTGTCAGTGGGGCTGTTCAGTACCCTAAAAACTACCTGAAGGAGACCTACCAGCTGATCCAGGAGAGAGGTGGAGTCTGTGTAACAGATGAGGTGTGAGGAACATGGTTGTGAAGCCTCTTCAAACAGACAGTCACTTGAATAGATGGTTGATTAGGTCGTAAATTTTCACCTTCATTTTCCAAAATATTCCACAACAAAGAGACTCACATCACTCTAACATTGTAAACAGATACACCTGTGTTTGGCTCCACCCCCTTTAATTGGCGGTGAATGAACCAATAAAATCACAGCAATGACCTCACACGATGCAGTTGCTTGGAATTCTGGGAGAAATACTATACTGCACCCTGTGTACTGCATACTGTGTACTATTCATATACTATAGTATATGAATCATAAACATTAGAACATAAAGAAAACAGAAACAGGGAGGTCGTATAATATGTTGTTGTGTTTCATTCATACAGAAAATCTGCATGCACTGTACAGTAAACATACTGCACACAGTAAATAGTTCAGATTCAGATTCATTTATTGTTTATATTTAACTTGTCAATGACTTTGTAATTTTTATTTCATTTAAAAGTTTATGCATCAATAAGCTGAATTAATAGTATTTAACGCTGTAGCTTTAAAAATGAAGTAACACTCAGTGTGATAAATTATTGATCGTGTTCAATGCAGGAGAACAGCTGGAACAGCTAATTAAAATAACCTAAGAACAAAATTAACCACAAATCACAAATGAAATTGCTCTCATGTTGCTTTTAATAGGCCTACCGTAGTGATCTCACCCTATTTAAAGAAAAAGCTGTGGGGTTGGGTCAGTTTTTGACAATGAAAAGCTCTGTGGCTCTGGTCAGCTTGATTTTCCTGTAAAAAAAAATGGTTTTAACACACAAAGCACAACAGTTTACAGATTGTCTGTGTTTAGATGGGAAATATGGACTCAAACTGATGTTCTGTCACACAGTCAACAATGTTGTGGCGGCAGTTTTGGGACGTTCAGGAAAGCGTTTACAGAAATGTTCAAGACATGTTAAAGCGTAAATGCTTTTAACGTGAAACTTTCATTGAAATATCACCATTATGCCACTGATGAATCAAATAGGATCTGTAAATAACTAAAGTGACATGGTATGTAAAGTGACTGTATGACTGTATGTAAGACAACATGTATGCAACCCGTTTAAAATGGTTATTTGCAGAGATTGCCGGTTCGTTTGCTAAAGGAGTTTATTTCAACACATTCTGAGGGAACCGCTGGCATGTGCAGTCATGGATCATCAGTCATGGATGTAAGTTCAGATCTTTTTATTCAGAGCTTTTGATAATCACCCTGCTGCAGTGTGTGTACAGTTAAATAAATCATGTCAAAAATGTCCATGTAAAACACAAGTGAAGGATAAAAGCATAAAGTGATGAGTAAAATAATCAGCCACATCACACACAGTGAATGTTTAAAGAGGTCTTCAGAGATGTTTGTGGAGGGAGAACTGTCAGTGTGATCTTCTCACAGGACAGCTCACAGGAGAACAGCGCTCATGTGGGAACATTCCTGATGAGGGAACTGGCCAAACTTCGGGATAAGTACGAGATTATCGGTGACGTACGAGGAAAAGGTCTTCAGATCGGAGTGGAGATGGTCAAAGACAAGGTGAACAATCAGACTTACAGTTCTGAAGAATAAGCATCAGAATATGTGATATATCATTTTTCTGTATGTATATTCATATTGTTATTATTAAGGCCAGTGAGAACTTAAAAATCAATGTTAAAAATTGTAGTTGCACAGCAGTCATGATTCCTTGACACTGAGTTATGAAACATTTCATGTTGAACATTTTCAGAAGCTGTTCTCTGCTGTATGTTATCCAGAGCTGCTTTACTGCAGTCTGTCTGAGAATGTTTAGAAAGATAAGAGAGTCTCACTTCAGTGGTTTCTGAAGATTTCAGAGATTGCATTGTTAAAAAAAAGACCAAATTCTTATAGGAGTAAATTCTTAAAAGAATAATCAACAGTCCCAAAAATAAATTTTGTCAAATAGTGGCATGTTTCAAAATGTGTACTTGATTCAAATAAAATTTTTGTGTGAATTTAATTTTTTATTGTTTTTACATTTTAGATTGTTAGTTTTAGTTCATGCTGATTGTTTGATTAAAAAACAGTTTTGAACTTCATTCCTGAAGATGTTTTCTTAAAAGCCACTCTGATGACTCACTTGTACCCGTCTTCAGTCCAGCAGAGAGCCTCTCCCCTCACAAGCCATGGCTGAGATCTTCGAGAACAATAAAGACATGGGTGTGCTGATTGGAAAAGGAGGACTGTATGGACAGGTGGGTGGAGACAAACAGTTTTTGTGGAGGTGCAACATAAACTAATGGTGTGTATGTGGAAGATGGAAAAAGGTATTCAGAGATCTGCTTCAGTCTGTGGTGGTAAAGATCACTTCATACCTCTGGAGTCCTGCTTGTCTGAACTTGTGGAAGTAAAACATTGCATCTATATGTCAGATAAACTGAAGAGTTCTTTAATATAGTGACTTTGTTTGCATGTCATCCTAAACAGTTAGGGAAAAGGAACTTAAAGGAACAATTCCACCAAATATTGTACTTATTAAATATGTTACAAACTAACATGGAATGTTCTTAGAACGTTGGTTAATGTTCTCTCAAAGGTATGTTCCTCATATTCCTTTAATGTTCCTGTTTGAAGCTTTGCTTTATTATTTCACTTTTCTCACCTCTCCAGACTTTCAGGATAAAGCCGCCTATGTGTGTAAGGAAAGATGACGCAGACTTCTTCCTCGCCGTGTTTAGTCAGGCCGTGCTGAAGCACATGGAGAGAACATAGAAGATGCAGAACCTTCAGTGCAGATACTGTCACAGTTCCTCTGAAGAGTTCTACAACAGCAGATCTGAAGGCCAACACAAGACTAACTTTACAGGGACCAGTTTAATCCAGACCAACTCTAAAACCTTGCAGTTTTTAATGTAGATTAATGTAGATGTATTTTTGTGTATAACTTTAATATTATAGGCAGGTTTTTAATAATATTCTAACAGGTTATATATACATCGTTATATACTTGAAATAACTGTCAAATGTTCAAGTTGGCAAATGTTTAAACTCTGTATTTATGCTGATAAACCAGAACTGTTTAGATTCCCCTAAATAACAAATTAATTATAAATTAAAACTCTTTTAACACATTTGATATCTCACTGAAACATGTGTTGTTTCAGAGATCACAATAAGTGAAAAATATGCATGTTTTAGAGTTGTATTTACTTTTGTAATGATTGTCATACAAACATACACACTCATAAAATCCACTGCTTGCTTCGATCACACAATTCAGGCAATACGAAAAACCGGGTAAAAACGTTTTAAATAGTTAATAAAACTGTGTTCCAAAAATACCATATAATACCAAAATACAAAACCATCCTGGTTTTACTGTGGTGGTCTTTAAAACAGATCAAATAAAAGTTTTACTTTTGTCTTGGCATATCATCAATATCATCATCATCTTCCTCTTCATCTCTTTTAGCAGAGTTCTGACTCAGAGATTTGTCCTCCCTCCTCCAGCTGTTGCCGTAGCAACGCCACCACCTCTTTGTGTTTCTGAGACTTCTCGTGGTTTTTTAGGCTGATGTGAGAGGAAACTGACGTGATGGTTTTACTCACAGATGGGTTTGGTTTGGGTTTTAAAGTGCATGTGTGTGGAGGATCACTCACGCTTTTTTCACTCAAGATTTGTCACAGGCGGGACAAGTGCATCAGCTAAAAAACAATGTTAAAAGTATTAATGGCTAAATTTGTGCATTCACTAAAAACAATAAGTGGGGCTCGTCTGCACTACAATAAGTGGTGGTGGCCAGGGTGTTGCTAGAGTCTTCAGAGTGGTTGCTAGGGCATTGCTAGGTGGTTGCTTGCTGCACAACATATTAATTGTTCCTGTCGTTTATGCTGTAAACATTTTTGGTGTATTTCTGGAGTAAAATCATCCCCCGTTCATCTGCTTATTAAAGGTCTCTGATGAGGATAAACACTCCACATCCATTAGATAAGATTCAAGATGATTCTGATCAGTAAAGAGCTTTCCGGATGAACCTCAGACAACTTCAGTCCCGTCTTTTACCCAACCTTAAAGACATCTGGAGACAGAAGTTCTTCATTAGCTGCTTCAGACCATTATTTATAAATGGAAAGCTTTTAGGCTTCATTTGTCAGATTTGAATCCACAATCTTATTGGACTGTACGGCCTGAAACACTTGAGACCTCATGATGAATGTTGATCATGTAAACAGAGCCCTCAAAAGTTCATTTCAGTGTAAGAATCAACATTTTCCTTTTGCCCAAAGTTTTGCTTAACCATCAAGTTCTGCAACTTTAAAATCTTGTGGTTGCTACGGTAACGTGTGCTAGTGTGGTCACGTACGGTGTCGTAATCACTCTGTGACTGTACAAATGAGGGAAACTCTTCATCATCTTCTTCATCGTTACTGTGTTCCTGTTCCT
>JAZGTK010017661.1:0-12182 GCA_036877625.1 Ambastaia sidthimunki
ACACACACACACGATCTCAACTCCTCATATATGTAAACCAGTGTTTCCATCACACAAATCAAACAGTTACATGAACTTATTATTTAAATATCTAGTTAATGTGTCAGATTTTCAACCTCAAAGCTGTGATAAATTCAGCAGGAACTTCTCTGAGTGACATGATGTTTCAGTCATTATTTAGACCATCTGGTACAACTTGCACTCGCTTCTGTGCCAGATCTGTGTGTCATAACTCTTCTTGTGTGCCAAGAACTGAAGTTTGACTCACGTGGTTCATTCTGAAGGGAAACTCCTTAGGAAAGGCATATGAGAACCTCGTTTTCACTGTTAATAACAGAAAAACATGTTCAGTTTCAAAAGTCACATGAATAAGATAAGCTAACATGCTTTCCTTCATTTGGAATCACCAAACGATTCTAAAACTTAAAAACTGGGTGATTCTGACTTAAACAAAACATTTCATTTACAGTTTGACAGGTTTGGTTACTGTAAGAGCGACTTACATACAGACGTTGCTGCAGAAATAAGGCGTGTGTTTGAAACGACACCAAATTCCTGTTGAGGACAGAAAATATTTTAATACTTTGTGTTTGATCTTTTAAGAGAAAGAGAATCTTTGGTCATGTTTTACCTCCACTTTAGAGGCCAGAAACACACATGTGGGGGCCATCAGCACAGGATCAATGCTCTTCAAAGAATACCTGAACAACAAAACCCGTTTGAAATGACAGTGTACTTGATACAATACAGGAAAAATAAAAAACAAATCTTTAATCCATGAAAAATACAGAAGGATCATTAATGTAGAAGAACATCAATCTTTACTGTGGAAATTGAAGCGGAGACAGTAACCATGGCAATGATGAACTCACCTGGCATAGAAGCGTTTGAAGTACACCGTTGCCGTGGCGATGACCTGCTGTCTGAGTTTTAAGTGTTCCCCCAAAGCCTGGATCACTGCAGCAGGAAGTGAAGATGCATTTAAACGGCTTAAACATGAAGTCTGTGTCTTTAGATTTGAATGAACACTTATTTACAATGATATTATGTGATTGCAGATAATTAACACCATAGTGTGTTAAATCATATACTGAGTGAACTTATATTTCAGAAATTATTTCACATACTGGTCTTGCTGTCAAAGACACGTTTAGCCACTGATACAAAAAAGCAGTAAATGCTCTCAAATTCATCTAGTGCCTGGTGTGACCTTATTAACTCCAATATGACATAATGAGATACATATAAAGCACAAACCATTGGCAAAAAATATCTGTAGCTTCCAGTATTCCTCCTCACTGAGGAACTTGAGATCTTTTTGTCTCTCCTTCATCAGATCCTGTTTGTCCAGAACCCACTGCAGACTGACACAAACACATCAGAACATTAAATAAACACATTCATCACTTCAGATAGAAACATTATCATAATGACATCCTACAACAACATTGTAAAGCACTAATGGACATGTTTAATGTGAATTAAGTTGAGAAATCAACAAATGCTGTTAATAACAAACACATTTCTGGAGTTTATTCATATATTATGTTCACTTGACGTTACATCTGTCTAGAGACATTAACCAGCTGGCTAAAACTAATAATACAAACATTTAATCTATTCAAAGTACAAAACATGTCAGAAATACTGTACATTCCTCATTACGACATTGAGGAAACTGAGGCTGTTTGAGTTTTTACGAGTACATACATTTTAATGTTTGTCTTTTTCTAATAGCTTCGCTGGATACGAGCAAATTGTCGAGATAAAGATCAAATACCCGCAATTGAGGCCATAAAACAGCTCGTGACTTACTAATGTGAACTCTGCCAGAAGTTTCCTGCCATTCTGCTGCGTGTGAGGTAGAAATGACCTTTAATTTGACGTTAAACTGTGTTTAGATTGAGATGAACTGCGATGAGATCAGACGAGTGCGACAGTAAAAACAGTCCGTGGATCAGCGCGCAGCTGCAGGCGGTCCGGCCGGAAACTGCAGCTCACACACATTAGTTCCGCACTGCTGTTTATTGTCTATATTGTGTATCTATACATTACAAAGTCTTTGTTTATTGTACTACACGTTTGAATTTTGGTTTATTGTACTACATGTTTGTATATGGTTATGTCTGGTTGCTCTTGTAAGCCATTTATCCAAAATAATGTTACTTTAAATAAATAAAATAACAACTATATAATATAATGTCCACTGATATAATAAATAATGTTTACAAGTATTATATTGTTTTAAATAATATTATATTATTAGTATATTTTTAACAAATAATTTCTAGTCACCTACACGTTTGGATAAATAGATGCACCATAACAGACCACAGTGGCTTATAATATATAATAATGTTAAACAGTAAATTTATATCATCATAATGAAATCAGCAGTACTTTTAATCTTGAGAGTTTCAGGCAGTTTTAGCGCAGGGAATTTCATTAATTCAGGACTCGTCTCGTCATGTACATTAGGAAATATTGCTCCGCTATTTTCTGCTCTTCGCGGGGTCGCGTCAGATAGTTGCGCGCAGGGCTCGACTCTGTGCCGGAGGCTCGACATTCCTGCACCGGGGGCCGGATTACAAAAGCAGGTATAAAAGCTTCATCTGAGTAAGTGTGTGAGCAGAAGTGAAGTTTCTTCTGCATCATCAGCCTCATCATGAGCCGCAGTCCGGACAGGATGTCCTCGTACCGCCGTCACTTTGAAGGCGGCTCTTCCTCCACGCTGCAGATCCGCGTGTCCAGCCCGTCGCCCACCCGCGGAGCCCCGCGTCACCGCTCCGCGAGTTACAGCCGCAGCGCAACACTGGGGCGCCGGGCGCAATCTGCCACCCGCAGATCACGCATGACCAGGTCAGAAAGTTGTTTTAACCAGGTTGCAGGTTAGAACTACTGGAGGGAATCTGATGCATTTACTTTATATAGTTAATGTCTGTGTGTCTCATCCACAGCAGTGTGAGTATGGGGACTCTGTGTCTGGGGATGGGTTTGGGGGTTGCCGGGGGTGCTGTGGACCTGGACGCTGCAGCTGCTGAGAACCAGGCTTTCCTCAGCTCTCGGACCACCGAGAAGAAGGAGATGGTTGTCCTGAACGATCGTCTGGCTGTCTACATCGAGAAGGTTAGATGCTCACACTGATGTTCTCTCTCTCAGATCAGTCCTCTGATCTGTCCGTCTGTGGTGAGCTGTGGTTTGTGGTTGTTGCAGGTACGTTCTCTGGAGCAAAGCAACAAACTTCTGGAAGCTGAGATTGATGCCATCAAGGGCCACTATGTGAAGCCTTCTGGCCTGCGAATGATGTATGAGGACCAGCTGAGGGAGCTGAGGAGAATTGCTGATCAAATGAAAGTCCAGCGGGTAAGAGAAGGGCCTCAGAGCAAGCACACCCACATCTACACCTTCAGTCGCCCAGCACCCGTCAACAGCCAGACCATACATCACCGTTATATGGGTTGTCATGGTAACTGCACTGATCTGTACCCCTGTAGGACCTGGCACTTGCAGCCCGGAATGCGATGGCAGGTCAGCTGGAGATGCTGAAGGTGAAATATGAGGAAGCTCTGGAGGCCAGGAAGAAGGCGGAGCTTGAGATAGAGGCCTTCAAGCCGGTGAGTGTGAGGAACTTGGGGGGGAACTGATTTTTAACTGATTGTTTAATGTGAGATGTCTGCCAGGATGTGGACGCAGCAACATCAGCCAGACTTGCTTTGGAAAAGCGTCTGGAAAACCTGGAGGTGGAGCTGGAGTTCCTGCAGAGAATTCACAAAAAGGTGAAACTCAACACATTCCATAGTGGAAATGACACAATATATAACTGCACAAAAATGGAAATAGTAAACATTATAGACAAGTTAGCTGTGTTTTTAGTTATTGGGTGTTTAATTTTGTTAATAGAGTAAAATATTTATTAATTTGTTCAAGTAGACAGATTACAGTATTCTGACAGCAATGGTCCCTGTTATCAGGAAATCGAGGAGTTAATGGCTCAGATCTATGGATCTGTGGCTAAGGTAGATGTGGCTTTTTCTCTGCCGGACCTGGCCAGCGCTCTCAAACAGATACAAGCTCAGTATGACAGCATCGCCGCCCAAAACCTGCAGGTACTAAACAACAGCAAACAAACGTCATCATCAGAGCTTTCACATCCACTAACATTCACCTGTGCTGATGTCATGTTTAGGAGATGGATGCCTGGTATAAAAGTAAATTCCAAGATCTAAACAACGTAACTTCTCGGCATGTGGAAACAGCGAGAAGCGTCAGGGAAGAAATCACTGGCTACAAGAAAGAGGTGCGGGAAATGTTTTTCCTCCATGTGCTTCATATAAGCAGAACCTCCCACCTGCACCGCCTTACAAACATCTGTGTGTGTTTGCAGATTCAGAATAAACAGAGAGAGTTGGATGCTCTTAAGACTAGAAATGAAGTTCTGATGCTGAAGATCCAGGAAGCCCAGGAGAGATACAGGAAAGAGGAAGAGGAACTAATGGTGAGGACACGCCCCCTAGATATAACAACAGCTTTCACAATCAAACCTATGTACTACTTCAATAATCTAAGATGGTTTAATCTTCCAGCTTTAATCTTCTAGTTTTTTCTATATCCGAATTGTGTTCTGAAATTTTCACATTTAAAACGTTTTCAAATAGTTCAATTTAATATCCCACTAAATCATGTGTGATGTGTCAGGCTCGTATAGAGGCACTAAAGGAGGATCTGAAGTCATTTAAGGGGAAGATCGCCCTGCTGCTGAGAGAATATCAGGAGCTGCTCAATGCCAAGATGGCGCTGGAGCTCGAAATCACCACCTACAGGTGCAAGAGTACAGACACATGAGCAGAATACATCTGTTTCCACACTCCATCTTTACACCTGCTCCAGTAACTGCTGAAAATAACAATCTGCTACTGTACATCTCCAGAGAAATCTTGAGGCTCTTTTGTTTTTGTTTTGCAGGAAGTTGATTGAGGGAGAAGACAGTCGACTGTCCACCATGATCGGAAATCTGTCTCTCATGAGCAGCACCGTGAGGACGAGCTCAGGGGCCATCAGCACGGTTTCCGGGACGGCGCTCGGTTCGACAGGGGTGTCAGCGGCCGGTGCGGTCAGCTCGTCTGCCTCCGAGAAGATCGTGTCCTCCATAAGCAGCTCAGAGAGCAAAACTATAAACCACAACCATCACGAGTCTGTTGAAGAGTTCAGTGAGGAACAGGCCGTGGAGATGATGGAGAGAAAAACTATCCTCATCAGGTACGAGTAGATGATTCTAACAACACTGGACTGGACTGTGTGCTTTATTTCTGAGGCTAATGCCCTCGTCTCTTTGGTTTCAGAACAGTTAAGACAGATGAAGATGTGATTCAAAGAGAAACACAGGAACGCACCATCACTATCTCTGGTGCTGCCCATGAGAATGACTGAACGAGCTCATTTATCTATTACAAAATTATAGACGTGGCTGAACAACTCCAGCATTTATTTTGCTTGATTTAACTTAATTCTTAATTTAGACCGACAGATTGACTGTCCAACACTGCTTCCACTAAACTGTTTGAAAATTTAACACCCTCTGTATCTGATTTTTCCAAGACTCACAAAAATAAACTTTGAGTGCAATGTCTATATCTCAGTGTTTATATTTCAAAGGCTTCAGTTGTTCAAGTTGTTCAGCTGAAAAGATGTTTTTAGACAGTTCAACAATGCGGTGAAATTAAATTCACATCTGCTTTTTGCATTTACAAATATCAGATCAAAGAAACAATGATGGTTATAAAACATTTATTTCAATTGTCTGTCAAGAACCCTGTAGCACATATGTATAAAAAATCTGTTTAAACTATGATAATCTCCATTTCATACCACATCCAGTTTTGCATAAAGAAATTCAGTCCAGTTCACAGCATGTTATTAATTTAGGCTTATTGTGAAGAAACCTGCCACCATATTAATTGTACAACATTTAATTTGTGCAGTCTGCAGTTCATATTGATATTACAAAGAAAATGTGAAAAATATGTATTATAGGACTGTAGTGTTATAAAAGACTTAAGCCCGGCTTTATCTCATACAGGTTATTGTTTAAATGTTTTCTTATATTCATAAACATTCATTTATAAAGATGATCTTTCATACCGTTTCAAGTGTAAAAATGGGCATCTTACAGATGTGTTTGTGCCACAAAAACTACAATAGACTGTAAATGTGCAGTATTCATAATATCAACATGACATTTCCCTGGATCAGTTTTATGGGATCAATGTAAAGGTTTTGGCTGGTCTCCCACTCCTCCAGCGAGACGATACACAGCCAGACTGACCTCATGACCCAGACGATCAGCTTCCTCCTGAAATCAGTACAATCATGTGTGTTACGATGTGTACGAGAGCATCATGATGCAGACACACAGCTGCTTACGTGTGTGTGTGTGTGTACCTGTGTGTCCGCTTCAGCATACACCCTCACAACATCCTCTGTGCCCGAGGGTCTGACGAAAGCCCGAGCCTGTTTGTATTTCTTCACGAGAGAGTCGATGGCCTCTTGCAGACCCTCTGGTGTGACGGCTCGTCTTTCTGCGTCTGTGGTGTCTATCACACGCCTGTCTGACACCTGATCATCCACACAGTACATTAAACACACACTCACAGCAACTCACCTGTGTGCAAATCTTTCACCAACACACATTCACACCTTAACTTTCAGCTGGCGGTTGGGCAGGTCGGTGTAAATTGCGTCCCAGTCTTGGACAGACATCCCTCTGATGGCCAACACAGCTTCTATCACCAACATGTCTGAGATAGCATCTCCCACAGTCTGAGAGAGAGACAGAGAGAGAGAGACAGAGAGAGAGAGAGATACAGCTATATCAGACAAAATCAAGTTGTATGGGTTAATTTTTTTAATGTGTAAATTAAGTGAAGATGCTGCAGAAACATTCGAGCAGTGAGGCTGAGATGAACAGTTTAATGATCTAGTTTAATGCTGTTTACCTGGTTGATCAAGTTAACTGTGTTCTCCAGGAGCTTAACTGCATGTTTCCTCTCATCGTTGATGTTTGGGTCCTTCACCAGCTCCAGAATCTTTTTCTGTGCTGCTTTGCTGAACAGAACCTGGAAGATTCAGACACAAGACACACGTTCTGCACTGTCAGGTTTGGTGACCTCTGACCTCTGAATTCACAGAGCAGAAGACATCTGACCAACACAGAATGTAAATGCAACAGATTGACTGCTGAAACTTACAGTTCCGTGTCCATTGGCTTCAAAATAAACTCCAACATCGTACTGCTGTGCGGCGTGATGTAGATGCTTTACACCTGTTTTCGTACAGCACACGATGACCTGCAGAGAGGTGAAAGGTCACACGACGGCTCTTAAACAGCAGAGCGTATCCACACATGCCAAAGTTACCTTCATAACATCCTCCAGGTACCGCGTTGAGCTTCCGTTAGCATAAGCTGTCTGGACAACAGCAATCTGCAGATCCAGCCCAGCCTGCGCACACACACACACAATCAAACATCACGCGGCATGTGGTTCTGCCTGATTCATGTTTGTTTGTGTGTTACCTGCGTCAGCAGTTCTTTGAGGTACGTGCTGATGAGGGTGGCAATCTTGTCTCCGTCCAGCAGATGGAAGCGTTTGTCAGAATCAGTGAAATAATAAACGATTCGATCAGCATCACCATCAAACGAACAACAGCGCTCGCCCACCGCCATATTTAAACCTGGAGAGAGACGCTGCATGAATTATTCATGAGATGATTCTGCATATAAGGATAGTAAGATCTGATTGGAGGTTTGTTGAGCAGGTTGTTTTTGACACACCCTCAGGAGGTTTCTGCTGGACTTTGACGTAATCGGCTCCACACAGGTGGTTGAGTTTCCCGCCACTGCCGTCATTTGAAATCACCACCTGCAGCTCAGAGCGAAGAAACGGCTCCATTTCTCTCATCTTCAACGCTCCGATGCCATTGGCTCCATCCACCCTCAGTCTCTTCTGGTCATCGGTGCGATTGGTGGCCTTTGGAAAACAACAAAAACCTTTTACAGCAGAGGTCATTTACAATATAGTAGTCGTAGTTAGAAGTTAGAAGAGTGGAAATGGTTGTGGAGATCATAAAATGAACATTATTGGTTGAAATCTTGTTATTAGCGTGTTCTTCTTACGTTCTGAGTGAGCTGAAGGAAAGCCTGCGAGAGTTTCTGGTAGTAACCCTCCACAGTGGCGCTACCATAGCAACCGTGTGTGTTGCAACAGCACACCATATAATGCAGCTGGGGAGTGGTGACCAGACCATAGTCTTAAACACAAACACACACCCATGAAGACAGTCAGAAACCTTTGTCCTGCTGTTTATCTCTGCAATGCAGGTTTACTTACACTTTTAAACATAAACAGTGTCATATAAAAGAGCTCAAAGCCGTTTCACGATTCATGTGGATAAATTGGGGTTCGTAAAATGAATCAATCTATAAACACACCATGAATTTTGCCTCCCAAACAGGAAACGCCGTCCACCACAGCCTGAGACAGGCCGGCACTGCTTGGCCTAACACAGTAAAACAGAGATAAATAAATAAAACAATGCATTAAAATCATATTGTACACATAACTTACTAATATAATCATAATCAACTAAACTAGCTGTGCAAACACTTAACCAGATATCCTAACCCTCTTGTGGCAGTTAACAAACTTTGTTGATTAATTTCAACAGCTGCTGGCTGGGCTCTGTGGTTCTGCCGGTTTAGTCTACAGGTTTGGTTACTTCTGTTGAACACAATTCTGTTGAACACAATTCACTTTTGTGACAGTAAATAACCTGTCATGCTACCTGGTGTCTTTGCCAATGTAGACGCTGGCTGCTTGACTCATGTTGATCTTCTCTCTCTGGATGATGTTCTCCAGAGCTGTTAGCAGAGAGTCCTGCTCAGCATTAGCCAGCTGTGTGGCATACTCCTCCCAGGACACTGCCACCATCTCCCCCATGGGGTCAATAAGTTTTACCCCATTATCCTCCTGAGGAAGAGAATCAGATCACAACAGTGTAGCAAACTTCCCTGGAGATAAACCCCATCAGATATGGGTTTCATGCAGTACCTCTGGGTTATGGGAAGCAGTGACCATGACTCCAATGGTGGACTTTGTCTTTTTGGACCTCAGAGTGGCCAGCAGGCCCATGCGGAACATGACGTGGTCCAGATGTTTGGCTTGCGTGCGGAATCCCGCGGTGCCGTACTGCAGCGTGAGACCCTCCGGCTTCACATGCAGCCTGGACTTCTTCAACACTCCTTCAAACTGAGCCATCTCTGATACCTGAAGAACCAGCAACACCTTTATGATCTCAGTCTGATCGATTTTAAATAGAAGATACTGTGATGTTACTGTTACAGTGTCACCCAAAACTTCTGACATCAAATCTGAAGTCTGTGTTTTATTTACATGCAATCTAATGTTGAACTATAAACATTCAATTTTACAGATACTGTATTCACGAATCACTCTGAAATAAAATACTAGTTAAACTGAAGTGACAGTGGCAGTTTCTCAATCTAACAATGTAGAACAGATGAAATCAATAAATCATTTCACATCTTTAACAGCATCTTCATGTCACACAAACTCTAACAGCCAGTACAGATATTACGTGCAAACATCTAACCAAGATATTAACATCACATGTTAAAGAGCGAAACTTTTGTTTTAAAAGTGAATGAATGAATACATGTTATGCCAATTGCATCACATAATCGGAACTTGTAACCGGAAACAACACACACGCAAATTAATTATAAATGTATGTGTATTAAATAGTTGTTAAATAAACTGATTGAATACAGTTGATGAATTCATACTCACTCTGCTGAAACTGATGGGCGTGCTCGACACTTCCTGGTTCTTTGCTTACGTGGCTGCAGTGACGTTTTTGCCACGCCCACTCCAGTGACGCAAACAAGAGATTGACAGTTAGGTAATTTACAGTAAAGTTTAGTACAGTGTGCGCTATTACAGTAGAGTCAATGCATTTACTGTAATACTGTGTTATGGCTGTCAACTAATATTTCAAAATAAAAGTGCCATTGACTGCTTAGTATAAAACACATTTGTGAATGTTGTTTACAGTTGTGGGTGTTTTAACTTGTTTCATTATTCAAGAATATATTTTTAAACGTTAAATTAAAATAATTAAATTAAAATTATATAAAAAAAATAGAAAAGAAGATAACAAGTAAAAAATAGGTTAAAAAGGGAAAAAAAGAGTATTATTTTATTCAGAGAAAAGAGGTACAATAAGAAGATTAAACAAAATAATACAGAATAATACGCGTAATAAGAGGAGCGTTTATTTTTATAACTGAAGCTCATTAGATTATTTGCAAAGCAGTTTAACAGATTTCTTTCCTTTAAGAAGTCATTTTAGAAGTCAAATTAAACATCAAAGATATTATGAATACATTTGCCGAAAGGAAGACCCAGAGAACAAAAAACAAGCGAGCGGTGTGTTCATTTTATGTATATTATGTGAACGGTGGGGTAACATATCAGCCCTGGGACAGTATGCAAACATTATTAACGGCCCCAAACATCCATGAAGAGTCTTTTATAAACGTTCACTGGAGCGAGTCAGCAAAATATCAAACCAAACATGATGTTTTGCAAAGCACATTTATCTCTTATTATTTTCATTCTATATTATTTTCATTCTATATAAAACCTCTGTTAAAACTGCCTATTCTGATCCAGCACATCAGAGGCATTATTAATATATAGAAGCCTCTTCATGTCTCCTCCAACCCTTTTGTTGTGTAGAATATAATCCAATATAATTCCACAGAGGACAGCAGAACAAACTGTTTGCCACTAAGATTATATGGGCACCCAAACTGGTAAAATAAATTAATGAGTGGTGTGAAAAAACTCAAGCGTGAGAGACACACCTCTATGAAATAAATAAATAATTGTATTTATTTTACATAGGTGTGTCATGTGAGTGTAAGTAACATGGCAAGCCTGCCCTGGGCTAGTATGCAAACTATTTAAACAGGCCCATACAGTGCCATGAAGATTTATTCCATTTTTAGATGTTGAGCACTGAGGGATGGAGATCTCTAGACGAGAACATGTGGCTGATCGCTCTTCAATAGAAGAGACGGAGAAGACAGCAAAAGATGAGGCCATTCACCTGAAGAGACGTATAGGTCTGCTGCCCTCCATTTCCTTCATCATTGGCACTGTGGTGGGCAGTGGGATCTTTATTGCCCCTAAAGGTGTGTTGATGAACTCTGGCAGTGTGGGGGTCTCCCTGCTCATCTGGACTCTGTCTGGTGTTCTCTCTATGTGTGGTGAGCAACGTCTTTTTGCCTATTTGATGTTTAGCTCTTGTTTTTTTGCATTAATATGTTAGTTCTCGCCAGGTGCTCTGTGCTACGCTGAACTAGGCACAAGCTTTTTAAAATCAGGGGGTCACTACACCTACCTGCTGGAGACCCTGGGACCCCTGCCTGCATTCCTGCGGCTCTGGACTGAATACATATTGATCAGGTGTGTTTGCGCATGCAGTCTGCGCATTTTGTTGTGTTGCTGAATTAGTGACATGTTGTCCTGACACATGTTCTTTCAGACCAGCTGTGTCCTCTTATACGTCTCTGGCATTCGGCCGTTACGTAGTCGAGCTGTTTTTTACGCCTTGCGAGGCTCCGACAGCTCTGGTCAAACTCGTCAGTATTCTGGGAATCAGTGAGTCATTTTCTGATCATCATCATTCTTACAATGCAGCCTGGTGTCCGAAAACAAACTGACACATTCATTAATCAATGGTTCTGATACATTTAAAGTTTAATTTAAAGTTTCTTAAAGTTTCTAAGTTTCTTATGCTCTTTTATAAAGTATTGCTTTTGTTTCTGAGGTGTCCTAACATATTTTTTCATGCCTTATTGTTCAAACAAATTATTTTTTTTTAACTCTCCATTCTTAACACAGACTGTTCTGTCTGTCTAGCGTTTGTGGTGGCAGTGAACTGCTGGAGTGTGTCTTTAGCAGCTCGTACGCAGGTCTTCCTGACATTTATCAAGATGTTTGCTCTGATTCTGATCATTGTTCCAGGAGTCATGGCTCTGGCTGATGGTGAGAATCATATCATTTCACATATGCATTTCGTTGCTCTGTACTGCATTTCGT
>JAZGTK010017662.1:0-12181 GCA_036877625.1 Ambastaia sidthimunki
AAGTGACGTAGCACAGCTTTTGACATTGGCCGTCTCTCTGCCTGTCGTAATGAAAACTGGTTAATCTCATTCTCTTGCGTTCTTGTGAATCTGTACTTTTGTACTGTTTTGTGTTTTCACTCTTTCACACTTACAAGTGTTTTACAATGTCATTAAAAGTGCTGTAAATGTTAGTGTGTGTTCTGATGGTGATTAGACAACTGCCTGGACAGACATATTTTATTTAATGTGCTTAATTATTGCAGTAGTCTATATTACATAAAAACCTTTTTATGATTTAATAAATTCTAGGGGGCTTTAAGCTGTCACATGGTAACCTAAAAGCATAGGAAATTATCCCTGTTTCTGAGTGCAAATTTAATCGGCTCTTTTTTGACCTTTAGCCTCATTGCTGTGGGTGATAATGAAGTTTAAGGAGTTCCACAAGTTCCACTATTGTAAGAAATGGCTGTAGGTTCACATCAGACTTAATTTTTTATTGGTATCTGGCAACAGGTGCAGTTGTTAATTCTATTGATATTAGCAATAAAACAATGCCTAATTGCAAAAATCCCCCATTCTTTCAGATTAGTTTAAACACAAGTTTTGGGAAATGTTTGATTATATCTGATGTCTGTAATAATCATTCCCAGCTGCAGGACAAGCTGTCAGAACATATTCTGTGTGTCTGTCGCTCCTGATAACTCTGCTGGCTGTTCCATCTCTCTGGAGTTTTATTTAAATGTCAGTTTTCTGATTAAAGCTGATTTTTGAAGCAGCGCGTGAGAAATCTCATCAGTCACTAGCAAGAGAAATTATGAGTGCGTGCAGTTTCAGACATGATGTCATAAAGAAATTCACTTTGACTCAGAGAACCACTTCTAATAAACTCCGTTGCGCTGCGTGACAATGTCAGCTTCAGTTTCTGTATCTCTTTCAGTTATTTTAGTTGTATTGGAAGACAGCGATTGTGTGTCTAGTCAGATAAACTAAAGCACAACTGCCCCTCCACGATACCCTTTAACCAGCTCAACACCGCCCTGAAGAAGAGTGCATTCCGTCAGCCTGGAGACGGGCCGCCCCCTTCACACAGTGGCTTTTGAGACTGACAGCTGAATTTGAATGAGAATCGCTCTTCATTAGGGGATAGGGCGGCGGCATCATTTTTCGTCCGCTCTGATTGGCTTATGCATCTATTCTGTTTTTTTATGTCCAGTTGTGCTTGTAAAAGTTTTTTGTGCCTCACTTTGCACGCTCAGCCTCATTTTTATACACACACAGGGTCCCACACACACCTATGCACATTGGCAAGGGAGTTTGAGGGTCTGCCCTGTACAGAAGGACTTTTTCAGCTTGGTTGCGTGAGTATCAATATTTCTTGTATTGTAAATGTTTTGATAAAGACTCTGTCCTGCTTTAGTTGCTCTCTGCAGATGTAGACGATGCACAGATCATGCAGGGCTTTATCTTCTGCCTTGCCAGGCAGTTTTTTGTAATTCTCGTGGCTTCATCCTGTTATGCACTTTATCTGTATCTTAAATGCTCTTTTTTGATTGGCCACTGTCATGTTGTGTCCTTTATCTGTGACTCCATGTCCTGTGATGCACTATCCGGACTGATTTTAAAGAATGTGAGATTTGTACAGTAACAGTAAAGTAAACGTAAAAGTTTCTGTTGCATGGGACAGTAACATCAGAAAACATCAAAAAGAATTTACAAAGCGCAAATGTGTAAACTAATAGTTTCTGTAGCATTTACTTATTTACTGATATCACATCAGTGAAGTAATCTGCTCTCTCTAGAATTTGAGTGAGTATTAGAGGATTTTGTGGCAGTGAAATGTTGAGTGCTGGTTCTGGAGGTTGTGTGAGAAACTAGGGCTTGTGGTATTGTGTGGTATAGCTGAGCTGTCAGTCCTCTCACCAGCAGACTGAAGAGCCTGCAGCCAGGGCCCCAGTGTGCCTCTTATAAACTCATACACACAGGGTCCCCACTCCTCTCAGATGAAAGCAGCCCTCACTACACCCTACTCATGCCTTTCTGAAGTTAAATATCTGATATTAATTTAGTTATATACAGTTAAATTAGTTAAATCAAGAATTGTCTTTATCTTTCAGAATGTCAAAGATGTGTATTTTTCCATGTTGGCGTGATCCAGTTCTTATCTCTAAAACGTTACATAAATTTGCATAAATTAGTTTATATTCACAGGCCATGCTGTTTGTACCTTCATGAAGTTTTAGCTTCATAAAGTTCGGACACATTTTGTTCACTAATAACTGAAGCATGCAGTAGATACACTTGTACTAGTGTCATAGATGTAGCAGAAGTGCATGCTGGGTAATGATGCCCATCAACAGTCTAAGCTTAATGGAATCTCTGCATTGACATTTCTGTGTAAATGCTCAGTTTAGTAGTATATAATGAAGGCTGATTAAACTGTATTAGACAGTAGCACTTTTTAAATATGATGAAGATATTTGTTTTCAATGAACAATTAATGTTGCAATAAAATAAATTCTGACATGATTTAACAAACAACAGTTTAAATCAATTGCTGAAATTTAATTAATTAATTAATTAGTTGTATTATATAACAGATTAAGCAGTTTTATCTTTCCCTTGGTTTAGCCATTAGAAATAATTGTTGTTAATAGAAAAGTCTGCTCTTCCTTTAATAAAATAATAAACATTTCAAACTTGAAATGGAACAATAATTGTTTTGCTTGTATTTCAGGTCTTTGGATATCTGCTAAAAAAATTCATTTGAAGATGATGACGATGAGCAGATATCTCAGGATCCTCATTCTAGGTAAGACACAGATTATAATCAACAGATTTAAACAAACTGGAGCATGGTGGTCTTTTCTCAATCTACCTTCCAGACTTTAAAAAATGGCTGATGATGAGTCAGACAATTCCATGTGATTAGCAGACTCTCCAGTAAGGTGAACAGAAGATTAGCATCCTAAAAAAAGAATGAAATTCAAACACACCGACCTCCACCTGTCCCCCACACAGGAGGTGTTTCACAGTAGCTCCCACCAGAGTCCCTCACAACACCAAACTATCTAGAGTTAAACAACAACATCATGACCACCATGTTACCCGTCTCTTTCCTAGCATCTGCGTCTGGCCATTTTCTCTTTAAATGTCTGACGAGCAGTAATCAGAGCTTTTGTGTCGCTTCTTTGTGTGCGATAATGAAACCGTACACCTGGGGTGAGCTCCAACCAACAAGCGAGGAAAACCTTTAGTTTGCACAACAATCGGGAAGCACAAATTGCTATGGCGACCGTCCTAAATATATTGCTCGGGCATATAGAGCAGATTTGCTCTATAGAACTGCTGTGCCATTTTAGTGCTCAGTATTTCTGTCACAAAAACTCTCAATAAATGGCTGTATTATTTTTTTCACATTGTTTTCACCCTCTGAGGTAAATCATTGTCTAAAAACTCCCAGTAGAAATATGATAATCTGCTATTTCCCAAACACAGCATAAGGTTATAATCCCTCCCAAGGGGTTGTGTAGGAGTGAAGGGAGAGATGGCATTTTAATATTTCATGCTCATTACCAAGGGTGTTGTTATGCAATTGAGCAAGTGTTTCTGACACCCATAGCCCCTGAGCTAATGCTGGTGATGTAGGTTCAAGTCTAGCCTGTGACATTTCCAGATTCAATTTCTGTTTTACTTCTAAGGGACATGTTCCTAAAGAAGGCAACTTGTTTAGAAGGCAACATTTGTGTAACTTTTACTTGTTTGTAAAAGTTACACAAATGTGTTTATTGTAGTTAGTATTTTTAAAGCATGAGAAAAAATGTATGACTGTGTAAACCATTGAAACCTGAAATGGAAACACGAATTTACAAGGAACAATTCATCATTATTTTAATCATCATCAAATCATTTTATTATTACATCAGGATCTGCTGATGTGCTGTATCGTCAGTCATTTATCCAGAATTAATATATATGTCATAGTTAAAGTACTACACGTAAAAGATTAAATGAATTGGCTGTGTTCCAAATTCTAGTGAGCTGCCTATCCAGACAACATGATTGGGTATCATAGGCATTGCCAACACACAGCCGTAATTGCCAACACACACACGTTCCGTACAGCCAAATTGTGTCACCTTGTAATATCTACCTAGATTTAACCAAATTTCCAACCAAGATGTAAGATTTGTTTCAAGGCTGTTGCCTAGGTAGAATGTAATTTATGTTAGGGGATGTTGCCTTAGGAGGGTGAAAAGCTGGCAGTGAGGCAACTCATTTGTGTTTAGAACATAGCTGATATCACCATGGTAGTTGGAATACCAGGAAAGAAGTTTGTGGATTTGCTTGTACCATGGTTGCAATTTTAGACTGGAAGCCATTGGTCCCAGACACATGTTTGGATAATAATGCCTTTTTCAAAGTTGTTGTTTTTGCTCCAGCGAAACATTATTTGGACGTGTTTGAACTAAGTTTGGGGTCTTGAGATAATGCATATGTTTTGTTTGAGATACACACTTTACAAACACTTCAGCTCATGAAAATAGATTTTCTCCTGCAGTATTTAAAAGGGAATTTGAAATCAGAACATTCTATTCATTTGAAATGTGAATATGTGCAATATTGTGCAATATAACATTTTTGACACCTTGTTTCTGTAACTCAGAAAACAGTGTTTAAAGTTCAGCCTGAATTTAGAGCATGAGTGGAATGTTGTGGAAATTATAACAGCCTCAGGTGTGTGATTTCCATAAAGACATTTTAAGTGGTGTCTAAAAAACCTGGTAAAATGAAGGGGTTCAACAGCCCGTCATTCTAAAGTGTTTGTTTTCATTATTTGGAAACTTGAAAGCCTATCCCGAAAGCTTCAAAATCACAAAAAATTAAAGCTCCAATCTTTATTTCTTTTTTTATCATATGATAAAACAATGACAAAAAAACTCCCCTTTTCTGTTCTACTGGACATGAGGGTGAAGATAAAAATATAAATAATGACAGAATTCAATTGCTAATTGATAACAGATAACACAGCAATTTTCCCGGCACAAGTGCCATGTTTTATCCAAAGGTTTTATTATTACTAAGTGTGGGTGAGAGTATTTATTAATGATTGGACAAGAAATATCATGAAAGTATGTTTGTACAGTACGTGGCATTCTTATGGAATGTCTCTTTTAGAATGTGTGTACTTGGTGCACTCTGGCCTACATGGCATACAACCTATCTATAGGTCTACAATCTAGGTTATACAATCTATAGGTCTACAAGCTTTAGAATGCAATGTTTAGACCCTCTGGGTCCATATAGAAACAAGCGCTGTATTGTCCCATTATCAGTAGGATCTGCATATACGGTATGATCTAGATTATGATTGAGTTTGATTTTAAACAATAATAATAGCTACCGAGCTTTGTCTGAGCCTGTAGGTTCAATATCTGATTTTAGTTCACATTCCAGTCAAGGGTTTCACAATTTCACGACATTGTCTGTGCTAGTTTGTTTATCTTTTATAAATCATAACGCAATATGCCCCTAAAATGCACCGTTTGTAGCATTGTGTGTGTTTTAGGTATAATGAACTAAATATTTGACTGTTGTTCATGGCATCATACAACACCACTTTCATGACTCTCATATCACTCCAAAAAAACTAGATCTAATCTACTAAACATTAAGATAATAAACTGATTTGATCTCAAATTGCATCAGGACCCTCATCACCCCGCTGGTTCTGGGTTCGAATGATGTTTTTTTGAGATGAAAGCAGCCTCTTCTGCAGAGTTCTCAGCTTCCTGTTACAGGCAATTCTACACGTGTGACGGCTTGTCTGGAAACTCACCTGAGCTACAGGTTGTGTAAAAGCACGTGTCCGATACTTTTACACTTGGAAATTTACTCTTAATTAATAACATTTTTCTTGGTGTGGCATTCCTGAAACGCTGTTTCTCTGCAGATGCTTGTCACAGTGTTGTTGGTGTGTATTCAGGCAGATACACACACAGTTGTGTGGCTGTGTGTTTGTAAATGTCCGTTCCCGTTTGTAATTCTTTTACATTTGGAATACAGTTATGGCCACTGTATCAGTTGACTTGCACTGAATGATGGCCACTCAGCTGTCACTCAGTCCAGCATCACAGACCCACAGTGAGGTTTAATTAACCACAATCAATATACAATGACACACAATACTTGTATTTTCACTCACATACTGTAGTATAAACTACCTGTCTAGATTACTTGTTATAGACTTCTTGCCCCCTGTCTCTGTCTTCCCCTGTCTCTCTGTGTTTTTCCAGGTTTGTTTTGACAAATTGTTGGAGAAATACCGTGTGGAGGCAGATAACACTCACACGCCTCCCCCCCCAACACACACACACACACACACTCTCACAGTCATGTTTTGGCCTTTGCCAGTCTGAACATGAGAAGTCATGAAGATAATGTGTTAAACACATCCATGACCTGAGAAGGGATTCTTCAGTGTCAGGTCTCATAAGGTGCAAAACACTGTGGGAAAATGGGATTTTCTGTGTGTGTGGCCTGTAAAGTCGCAGCCACATTTTTCTGATGAAAGCTTGTCAGACTGCTGTCCTGTAATTATAAACATAACAGATAACCTCTGAAAAACCACCTATCACAACCCAGAAGACAAATGAGACAGTGAATGAAAGATATTCACAATGACTTTTAATGCATGGGAATCCATGTGGGAATGTTATCACATGCATGGGACATAAGACGTTCTCAGATGTTTCTCCTAAATATCTTTAGGGGAAATAAAAATAGACACAAATGAGACAATTATTGTCATACAGTACGAATACAGAGCTGTAAAATGAATGTGGCTAGAACAGCTTAGTTACTTTTTGAGAAATTGGGATGAGATATATGTTTTTAGTTTGTCTTTCATTTGATGTATGTGTGACACATACACAAAACCCACACAGATTACATGTAAAAGTATCTTTCTGTTAGAAGTGGTTTTCTGATGCTTGACTCCCAAACAAAATTAGCACCTTTAAATTGAATTTCATGAGTAATTGGTCTCAATATAAAAGCTGTTAATTGTTAAGCCCTCATGCTTGTCTCTCAAGCCCTGCTGTATTTGAAATATATTCACACTAGTCTGATCATGCTGTGTGCTGCCTATAGCATCAATGTTTACCCAGGGAGAGTCGGATGTATGCGGAGCCACATTCCAAAGATCAGAGTCTTTATTCTGTCATCATGTGGAATTTTACAGTACGTGAGTTTTGACCATAAATCCATTCGGGTCCACAAGATGGACTTCAGTTGGAACATATGGCACCTGTTTTTATGACATTTTTGACATTTGAGAAATGGTCACGAATCTACACTGTTATGAGCTTATCTCTGAACATTACTATTCAAAATATTTGAATGATTAACTCATACTGTACTTTTAAACATATGTTTCCTTTAAATCCCTTCAGGGGGCAGTTGTGACCTACTGTTTAGTGAGTCGGGCTTGTAACCAGTAGGTTGCTGGTTTGATGCCCAATGCCAGCAGGAAACAACTGAGGTGCCCTTGAGCAAGTCTCCATACCCCCAGTTGCTCCATAGTGCTGCCTACTGCTCTGAGTGTGTGTTCACGGTTTGCAGTGTCAATCAATATTTGTGTATTATATGGTTTTATATGATTCAAGCTCAGTACCATAATTACACAATCACATTATTGTTTTTTATTGTATATTGCCAGTGATTTCATAACAATTATATATTCTATATATAGCCCAGGCTTGTAGATTTCAGTTTACACGGTACAAGTCCACTTCCCTCATTCACTTTCATCTTTCTGTTTCTCATTATTTTCTGTTGAGACTATTATTCTACATTATTCTACATACAGAACTACATTATTATTCACATTCAGTGATGTGTGTAAAATGGTAGTGTGTGGGGGCCCAAAGTGTAAGGGGCCCTGTCCTATTCACGAGTCTATTAGAGGCCCCTGACACTGTGTCAAGCCATGATTCATCTTGCACCATCTTCTTAGTACCTGATGATGAAGCACAAGGAACCAGACAAACTATATCATGTGACCCTTGATAGGTTCACATTGTTAGAACGTTCAGAATCCACAATGCCCACCTTTACCCATATCTTACATTGTGAGGTAACTCCATAATGAGCTGTGTGTGGAATTTAAAACCAAAAGCAGTGCATTCTGACGCCTGTCTTTGCAGAAGTAACCATGTGGAACAAAGCCAGTTATTTTGTGACTCAATGAGACACCAAACTCTCTTCTTTTGATTGTGCCGCCCGGGTGGGACCGTGAGCCACGTGAGGTCATCAAACACGAGAAGCTGCACGCCATACTCGTGCCAGTCACTGACTGTGATATACGATGTTGTGAAACATGTATTTGTTTGGCTTTTGTATTATCTAGATGGAAGTTCAAATGCATTCAGCCGTTCCTTGGAAACAGAATAACATATTTTCTTATCAACTTCCTGTCTCTGTTCTCTCAAGTTCTTCCAGTTATGGCTCAGGACCTCCCCTCAGCCCCACAAGGCTGCACGGAAGGTAGCTGCTACCCGGCAACAGGGAACCTTCTGATTGGCCGAGCTATTAACCTAACTGCCACCTCCACCTGTGGTCTGGATGAACCTGAGCTCTACTGCATTGTCAGTCATCTGCAGGTAACTTTATTATGTGTGCTAATTAATACATCAAATATATAAAGCGTTTTCTTGGATCCATCAAATGTTCCTGCATGCGCTGCCTTGCTCTGCAGGTGCTGATGTGAATTATTTGTCATATAATTATCGATGTGCATGTGCACACAGCCCTTTTTATTCATATAAGATTTTTTAAACATGAGATATATTTCCATTTGAACATTTATACACACATTACAACCTGTTTCCGTGTTGCTCTCTTGCATGTGGCTAACTTACTGTCACCCCTTATTTACCACAGAAAACTCCCACAGCTGATGGTAATTCCAAAGATCTGGGGATTCCAAAGATCTGTATTCATTTCTTACATCTGCCTCTGTTTGTTTTTCCTTTTTATTCTGAAACACGCCCTCTTTGTCTTCATTATAAATGTGTATAAATGATTCTTTTGTCCCACTCATAAAATGTACTTCATTGGCTTCCGTGTGTCTTAAACATTTGTAGGTGAGTAGTTTATCTGTTTTAAATTCTTAGTGTGACTGCAGTCATCATTAAAGCATTTTAGAGGCATAAATTTGACACAGAAATCAATTCACTGCCTGGAGGTACCACGCGTTCTAGACATATAGTGTTACGCCCATTTTGTCCTCAGCGCAGGTGTTACCTGTCAATGTCTGTCAATTTATTTGTCAGTATTGTGTCTGCAGACTTTCCCTCATTTTTGTTGTGTTGTGACACATCCATCGCAGAGTGGTAGTTTATATAAACTGCTGTTTGTTTTTAGTGCTAGTAAATCACTATTATTATTGATCATTTAAACAAACCCCAAAGGCTGAGACCAACCATTTTCCACAAAAAGAAAATGTTACTTGCTTGTTTCTGTGTAACACAATACAGTGTGTAATAGTATGTGGTTGTGTTAGTTTGTTAGAGATAGTCCTTTGCTTCACTGTGTTATGACAGTAGTCATGAATTTTTAAACTGTGTGAAACCGCAGGTCTTTGACATGGTGGTAGGTAGAGGAATTAGATGCGTGTGTTTTGCAGGGTCCCTGCATAGCATTTCTGTCATTTATAATCAGGGTGATCATTGCTAATCCTATTGTTTGCAGCCCACATTCAGGCTACATCAGTAAGTACGTGACCGTATGTAAATCCAGTCTGTAAGCACAATATTATAGATTTAATGTTACCCATCTTCTGGAGAACTTGTGAAGATCTAAATTAGATATTGAGGTGATAATCAGGTCTTTGTTGTGACCTCTCTGTTTTTTTACCCAAGACTCTGTCTGAGATTTTGTTGCCCTTGACAACAGCCCAGTCTAGTCAAGTGTTCTGGAATACTTTCATGCTAACTGTCTTGTTCTGACCTGAATCCAGGACTCTCTTCCAGGTTGCCCCTTATTCTGATGGAATATTTTGCCCGTACTTTGACCCAGATTTTTTGCATCTCTTGGTAGTTACCTAATCCACCAATTATAAGAGTTTAGTCAATACAAATGAAACTGGAAAAAGTGTTAATGTGTGCTGTTGTTTTTGCAAAAATGAAATTGTTTTTGATTTTTCTCTTTGTAGGAGTCAGAAAAGTGCTTTATATGTGACTCTGTGGAGCCATACGACCCGTACCATCACAGAAACAGCCACCCAGTGGAGAATGTCATCTACCAGAGAGACAGCAGAGGAGAACTCACCTGGTGGCAATCTGTAAACGGTGTGTGAGAGTTAGAGATGTCAGTTCAGACTGCCTTAGTTACTGAATTTGAATTAGAAATTGAATTAAGGTAGCAAAGTGGATACAAAGCTGCAATGTGAGTTAAAATTTTGGAGGTAGAATAAAATGGAATAACATTTAAATGACATTGCTTACATGTATTTTGTGTTATGTTTATATTTATACATGTGCATTGTGAATTATTCTTTAACACATTATGCAAGCTAACGGACTGTTTTCACAACGTTTGCAGAACATAACACAATATAACATTAGTAACATTAGTAAAACATAGCAATATAATTTATAACGTTCTTATAACTTTCAAAATAATGTTTTTAATGTTTTCGTAACTTAATGGAAATGTTGGGGAAACGTTTTTGCAACCTAAAATTTTTAGCTGGGATCATATAGACAGCATATGGGTTATGCATATTATATATGATATATGGGTAATTTATTGTGAAAAATAAATGTATGTTTGAGTCTGATTGAATATTTATATTTTCTGATGTTGTTTGTGATGTAACGTTCATTCTTGTGTGTGCAGGAGAGGAGAAAGTCAGCATTAGACTGAATCTTGAGGCAGAGTTTCACTTTACTCATCTCATCATGAAGTTTAAGGTGTGCATGTGACTGTATGTCACCGGTTTCCTCTCATGTTTCAAGCTATACACACAGCCCTAATTCCCGAATATTAAAGCCTACATCAATATACCTGAAACCAACTTTTTCACAGTTAGCCAGATCTTCAATCTAACTATTCTGATCTAAAGCTATTCTGTGAGTGTTTACTTTCCTCTGTTTGCACCCTTAAAGACATTCAGGCCTGCTGCTATGCTGATCGAACGCTCTGCTGATTTTGGTCGTACGTGGAGGCCGTATCGTTACTTTGCCTACAATTGCACCAGAACGTTCCCCACAGTCCCCGCCCACTCCCTTCAGTTTATTGATGAGGTCATCTGTGAGGAGCGTTACTCTGATATTGAGCCGTCTACTGAGGGGGAAGTGAGTGTGTGTTGATGTTGATACACATGCCTCTGTTTTCACTGTTCAGTGTTCACTTGCAGTCACACTAATCCTTTTTTGTCTTAGGTCATTTACAAAGTGCTTGATCCTGCGATTCATGTCAAAGATCCATACAGTCTGGAGATTCAGGGTTAGTACGGTACTGTATGGTATATACGGTCCAAAATTGACAAAATAATGTCCACGTAACTTATATTTTTTCCTAATTTATTGTTACTGTTTTTCACGTAAAAACATTGCTAATTTTTGCTTAAATTTGGTGCTTGACGAGTGTTAACTTTGGACCTGTGTATGGCACTGCGAGTAAGGGATAACAATATACCCCCAGATTTGTTGCGGATCACTAACCTTCGGATAAACTTTACTAAACTGCACACTCTGGGTGATAACCTGCTGGACCGACGGACTGACGTGCTGCAGAAATATTACTACTCGCTGTACGAGCTGGTTGTGCGTGGAAGCTGTTTCTGCTATGGTCATGCCTCGGAGTGCGCGCCTGTACCCGGGGTGACCATCAGGGATTCTGGAATGGTGGGTGTATCTCAGACTCAAGCATGGAATTATGGGATTTGTAGTTCAGATTTCAGATAATAACCTAAATTGGTCAATTTGTCATTGGTTAGATTCACGGACGTTGCGTGTGTAAGCACAACACAGTGGGATTAAACTGTGAGCGTTGTAGAGATTTTTACCATGATGCACCTTGGAGACCAGCAGAGACTGATAACACACACACCTGCAGGGGTAACACACACACACACGTTACATGTTGGGTTTTCATGTTTAATGAAGACATTTCATAGACATAGTGTTTTTTATAG